>OX243816.1:46556699-46636699 GCA_945859605.1 Lumbricus rubellus
CGATGCTACGTATATGGATAGTGCTACTTTGTAGAAGATATAATATAGTGACTCTATAGTAGGCTACTGTAGAGTGAGTCGTTCCGAACCTCAGAGGATGTTTATGAACGTCTTCCGTCTGCGAGTGATTCTGTGGCAGGGTCTTGTGTTTGGTCAATGGTCATTGGTCCTAGGTTGCCCTTATAATAATTGAAATTAATTGTCTATTATTTATTCATTCATTATAATTCATTCATTCCGAAAACTTATATAGCGCCCCTTCAAGAAGTCTACTCAGAGGCGCTCCCAGCCCAGCCATGGCTAAAAAAGATAGGTCTTAACTTCTCTTAAGCAACTGGTAGAAGGCAGGAAAATTATTCCTAGGTATAGTAAGCGTATAGTGCAAGCGGGAGCCCATTCCATGTGGACGGGCCAATAACCGAGAAAGCTCGACGCTGTCTGGTAGCAGAGCGGGTTCGAGGGACCAGCATGCAGCTCCCCATTTCGTGGGGCGCGGTGGTCTAGTGGTGGCGTCGTTGCCTTGGAGCCGGAAGGTCCGAGGTTCGAATCCACCCTCAAGCCGCGTAAGGACCTTGGGCAAGTCCTTCACTTACAATTGCTCAGCGCTTCGGCGTGAAACTCCGATGCAGTGTCCGCTCTGCATCGGGAGCGCCTCTGAGTAGAGATAGCTTGAAGGGGCGCTATAACAAGTGCACATACAAACAAATACAAACATTGGTCGAAGAGCGTAAAGGTCGACGGGATGCTACATGTATGTCAGAGACAGGGCGACAGAGATCAGTAGGACGGAGCACTACCAGTGAGGCGGTTCTAGGGCAATTACCCCCTGGACAATTACCCCCCGGACAATTACCCCCCGACAATTACCCTCTGGACAATTACCCCCCAGGACAACTACCCCCCGGACAACTACCCCCTGTGCCAATTACCCCCCGGACAACTACCCCCCGTACCAATTACCCCCCGGACAATTACCCCCCGCGCCACAGTGTCAGCTTGTTCCTTCACGCGTTAATCTCTTTACCAGTCTCTTCGTATTTGTCAGACGTTAATAGTATATCTAGTCATGATTGAATTTTCTAAATCTGAGAGAGAGAAAGATAAACTTTGTTTCCAAGGTTTTATTTACGTGAAACAGAAGAAACACAAGAATTTAGCAAAATTTAATGGTGTCGTTTCGAATGAGTACGAAAATAGGCAGAACTCTATCGATAACTTTTAAATATTTTATTAGGCAGGCATTTAACACGTTGAAGTTTTCTTGAAACTTTAACCTTTTCACACGTTAGCTTAGAACCGTGTTTAGATTTGATTTGATTTAGTATTTTTCTTGAACGTTTAAAAATAACTTGCCTATTTTCGTGGAGTTTCTCTTAACCTTGCTTTTTAGGCTAACTAAAGTCATAACTCTATCAATAACATTAAAATATTTAATTAGGCAGGCGTTTAACATGACATAGACTTAGTTATTGACTAGATATAGTACTATTAACGTCTGACAAATACGAAGAGACTGGTAAAGAGATTAACGCGTGAGGGAACAAGCTCACACTGTGGCATGGGGGGTAATTGTCCGGGGGGTTATTGGTACGGGGGGTAGTTGTCCGGAGGGTAATTGGCACAGGGGGTAGTTGTCCGGGGGGTAATTGTCCTGGGGGGTAATTGTCCAGGGGGTAATTGTCGGGGGGTAATTGTCCGGGTGGTAATTGTCCAGGGGGTAAATGTCCTGTCACCAGTGAGGCACCGCCAGATTGTCTTAGAAGCCGCAGCTCTAAATGGTCGGAGCGGAAACCAAGACTGACAACTCATGCTTAATTAACCCGTCGGCCAAAATGAGCAGTGAGAAAGCGGATCCTACACATAGGCCTGATAGTCCTAGACTCCTAGCCTACTGATAGACCGAATAGGGGAGAAAAATCCTGAGCCTAATTATACCGGCTAATTAGGATGATAATATAGGCAGCCATTTGGTTAGCCCATTCCCTTATAATTAAGCATCGGTTTAGGCCGAAGCCGTTGTCCTGATTTTAATCCCTGGGGTCGGAGTTCAATTTGGGTTGACGTCAGGGTGAGAATTGCAATGGGTTGTGTGCATAGGCGTACGAGGCGGGGTCCAGGGGTGAGGCAAATGCCCCCATATTTCGGGCAAGTCTGGTTTTTCGGACAAACACATGCAGTCCCGAACGACAAAACAAAAAGGTCGTCAACTGTTTTGTCAGATATATTTTCCGGGCAGAAGTTCAACCTTTGCCCCCACCCCACTGCTGAAATCTCCCGTACGCCTATGGTTGTGTGGGTTCAGCCCAAATCCAGACTTGCTGAATGCTGAGTTGAAGTTTGTATACTTCCAAGAAATTCCTCAATCTTCGTCACTATGCAGCTAAGCGGCTAAACCCCATATCCATAGGTACCGGTCATGCAGGGCGAGAATTGCATGGGGGTTGAGGGTTCAGCGCTCCTGGTCTTTCTTAGGACCTCGTAGAAAAGTCTTCATGGTGCACCACAATTCCACATTAATCAATAACTGACCCACCAGTTATTTTTCTACGATTTTTCTCATAGGCCTATAGACGCTGGTTGTATCACTGTCCGATAATTAGTCAGAGATTAGAGAACAGCATAGGCAAGTATCGGCCTAGGCCGAAAATACAAGGTACATGTACATTACAAGCATTGCACAGTAGGCCTAAGCCTAAACATTCCTTCTGATAAGTGGCAGGCCTACCTTGATCACGTGGCCTTAATCCAAGCCTTATAGCCGCTGCACGTGGTTCTACTACAATCGATCTATCGATTTTTTGCTGCCATGGTTGATTTTGCCTGTGCTTGCCTGCTGTATAGCCTACATGCTATTAGGCTGCATGATGAATCATGAGAAGAGAATTTGAACCACGGCAACATGACACTTGATAATTATCAAATAATACACCAGATAATCTGATAACAATTAAGATCATACCTGTGTATCATTCATCTTCTCAACGTCCTGATTTGTGAACCATAACAAGGCATGTAGGCACGCCTAGGTCTGTGCACGATTTTATAGTCCCAGGATTTATTTAATAAGGTTTTATTGAGACAAAACTAAATGTATATGATCTACTCTTCGTCTTCTCCGTGTATGGCTCGTTGGTCTAGGGGTATGATTCTCGCTTCGGGTGCGAGAGGTCCCGGGTTCAAATCCCGGACGAGCCCAATTTTACCCGCAGTATCTCAAAATTAATAATCAACAGACTGCTATTGTGTAGTTTCTGTCATTCATGGGGTGCGTAGTATAGGCCTAGTCCGTGCAGTGGTAGGAGTAGGCCTATTGTATTAATGGGTGGGCGCCCAAAGACATAAGATAATGCACTTCCCTTCTTAGAAGATTGACAGCTATTTTGAACTACTCTTGGATTTTCAAAAAAATTATTTTAATTCCACGATAATTATAGGTAGATAGATAATTATAAGCTTAGCCAAGGTCTTCATTGCACACCCAAACTCCACATGGATCATGTTCGACCCACACACTTCCAGTTATTTTTCTAAGATGCGTACATGCACACTGGCACTATAATCATGGGCGTCCGCAGGAATTTTTCTAGGGGGGCGCAAACTTTCAAATAATTGTCACATGGTCTAAATTTAATGGGTGACAGTTTGAATTTTCATATTACCACGAGAAAATCCTATAGCCTACCTATACCTAATGCACCCAAAGAAAGATATAAAGGTTCAACTTGTAGAACGAATCGATAATCACATTGAAAATCGCGTTGTAACAATCACATTAACCAAATAATCTAAATTTATGTGCAACTATGCGAAAAATCCAGGGGGGCGCACTTGCGCCCCCTTGCGCCCCGCTGCGGACGCCCATGACTATAATAGCCATAGCGTCATTTGTTATTGTCTTTAGGTGATTATTAGATACGCAACGTTTCCTGCAGCATGTTGCCATAGGGGCGATTGTCGTTTCATAGCGCGCGAAATGTCTGAAACACCAGACACTATGATTTTATAATGCCGTAATAATTTAATTGTCAAGCTATGGAATCGTATAATTAATATTTCTGCATAGAATATATATATGTATATATATATATATATTATCTTTCTTTAAATCCATGCCCGCGCCTCCAGGCGTATAATTATGTTGCTATTGATATAGGACCCAGACTCCGTTTTTGACCCCTCCCCCCCAAAAAAACAGCTGGGCTGTTACAGTATACTGGGTGAATTGGAGGTGAATGCATGGTATACAGTAACTGTCTGCAGGTCATTATTCCCGTGTATAATTATATAGCTACTACACAGAAACATTTGTGTGGTGACTACACGCTGCATAATTATACAAACGCCATCTTTAGTAAGATATCGCACGCTGCAGCTGCTTGGCTCATAGACCTGTCGACGTGTATTCTGATGTACAAATTATATTGTATACCTTGGATGCAACAGAGGAGAGAAATACATCATCATCGTCATCGTCGTCATCATCATCATCATCACCATCATCATCATCATCATCATCGTCGTCGTCGTCGTCATCATGATCATGATCATCATCATCGTCGTCGGCGTCGTCGTCATAATCATCATCATCACCGTCACCATCATCGTCGTCGTCGTCGCCACCACCGTCGTCGTCGTCGTTGTCGTTGTCGTCATCGTCGTCATCATCATCATCATCATCATCATCATCGATCATTGATCACGTTTGTGACACTGTTCACTGACCATGCACAGTCCACAGTGCATAAATAAAGATGCATGTTGTTTTGTGTCCGCCATAATTCTTACTGTTCTTGCCCGATTATAATCGTTACAGCGAATCAGAAAACCGGAAACTGTCCTTAGTCCCAATAAATAGAAGAGCACGTTTACCATCAGCAGATTTCAAATGGAATCTTGTCTTTAAGTGTAGCATTACAAGTAAATTCGTTTTCTGTTTAATCCGCTAACATAATCTGCAAATAAACACATAGCTTAATCTACAAACGTTCAATTTGGGATGACAAGAGCGGAAGTTCAAGCAAATTTCACCGACAATTTATGTCGTCTGCAGGTCTAGTGGTAGAGATTTTGATTGTAAAAAGTTGTGGTGTGGACGGGGAGAGTACAATAGTAGAGCTGGACTTCCGCAATGACCTTGGGATGACCTCTAATATGAGGAGGTCATGTACATAGTGTACCTGAATTCTGTGCAGATATTTGTTTTTTGGACCATGTATGGACCCAAATAGCTGTCAATTAGTGGGTCACTATGGCAGCTAGGCGGGACCATCGTGATTCAAATCACACCATACTGCATGGGTAGAACTTCACAATAATTCACGCTTATGCCATTCCACAAGCGTATAAGACTGTAAAGCCCTCTCATAGATTTTAATTTATTGTTGTTTATTTATTACATTTTTCATGTCGTGCATGACGCGTGTGCACGTTCTACATTCTTACAACATACGCCTTAACAATCCTGTCTCGAACACCTAGAAACACACTAAGTGTTCGTATTCCTATAATATTATGAAGTTTAGACCTTTAGCAGTGTTGCTACACACGTCTTAGCAACAATGCTATAACGTATACGGTCCTATAGGCTACTACAATAAAACAGCTAGGCCTAATCGAAGTGAATTCCATCTCGCTCATACTCAAAAAACGGAGTCTTGACCTTCTTGGGGACTTAGCCCCCCCCCTAGCCCCTGATAAACTGGGCTTAAAGTAGGGCTGCCAACCGTCCCGGATTCGCCGGGACAGTCCCGGAATCGGCCTGTCCGTCCCGTGTCCCGGATTGATCTCAAATTGTCCCGGAATTTGTGGTAGATAAAATGTTGTTATTTTACACACTAAACTTGGCAAGTTGTGTGATGATTTTGCGTTTTGCGCTCTATTAAACCTAACGTTGTTGGTTGAACATCGAATGTTGGTTCAAGCCTTGAAAACTTTACAAACCGCTGACATTCAGTTGCATAAAAATTATTGTGTCCTTTGTAGACCTACTTTTACTAATCTGTTAGTCCGTTCTAATGCATTTTGAGAGATTGCGTGTTGATTTTTTCAATGACTTTGTGCCTATGCAATAAGTGTGGACACACTGGAAAGTGTAAATTGGTATGAATGTCATATAGTGACTGCAGGCGTCCCGGAATGGCAAAATCAAGAGTTGGCAGCCCTAGCGTTCTACTCGAAAGCCGGGCGCAGGGCTGCGTCAAGTAAGAATTAGGGCTGTCTAAAAGAGTAGTCCGAGGGGGACGGAAGTCCGGAAGTCGGCCTAGGTGGCAACGATTAATAATTTAGGTCGACAAAGTTTGCAAAAATAATGCACATGCAGCAAGCTATAAAAGAGTCACCAGTATCGGGACCAACGGCGAATAAACGCTTGCATATTGTAAATGACAAAATTAACGTAGGTCCAGAGAGTGAAGTGTGTTGGAAAGATTGGAACGGCTGTCCCACTGCTCTCGATATGCATTGCCACTGATCATGATCATCATAATTATCATAGACCTCTGGTAACAGCTGTTCTGCTGCTGAGTTAATTTAATTCTTAGAAATGAATTCGTTCAACCATCAAAAGTTTGACGTATGGCTCGTTGGTCTAGGGGTATGATTCTCGCTTAGGGTGCGAGAGGTCCCGGGTTCAAATCCCGGACGAGCCCAATTTTGTAGGCT
This sequence comes from Lumbricus rubellus, assembly GCA_945859605.1. Lineage (NCBI taxonomy): Eukaryota > Metazoa > Annelida > Clitellata > Crassiclitellata > Lumbricidae > Lumbricus > Lumbricus rubellus. The sequence continues at coordinate 46,563,360 of OX243816.1, forward strand.
ACTGGATTAGGTCTATCTAAATAATATAGGCCTATGGCCTAGGCCTATAATTATTATCGCATGCTCCAATACGACGTCAGAAACAAAACAATGAAATCGTTTGCAGGATCATTGACCTTCGAGATTTTCTCAGCGTTCAACAGTCACGCTTAATAGAGAGACAAGCAGCAAACTGTCTGCTTATAGCCTACTTATGCCTATAATTCACCGGCGCTAGGGCGGCTAGGTTATGAATCACAGTATGAGAATTGTGGAAAAATAACTGGGGGGGTTGGCCTATGATAAACTTGAAATTGGGGTATGAAAAACATACTTTAACATGGGGCTCTAAAAAAGACTGGGGGGGTTGAACCCCCCAACCCCCCCCGGTAATTCTCACCCTGATGAATCACGTATAATTTATAACATAGGCCTAATAATGATCATTATTGTAACGAGCAATTTAAGGTAAAAACGCATAAGCAACGCCTCCTATCTTATAATAGGAGAAACGTCGTTTATAAATTAAAAAAATAATATAGCCTAGCCTACTTGAAGCTCCAGCGGAATAGGCTAGCAGCCTTTATCGACTGACTGGTTCAGCTCTAGTGTTAGGCGGAAGGTTGTTTGAAGCCACAGAACCGATGAAAGCAAAGCTATTGTGCTGAGTTGTGTCGCAATAGAAAGTTACGCCTATGCATGGAGGTCTCAATGTGTAGGCCTAGGTGACTAGGTGTGAATGCAGGGTGAGAATTGCCGGGGGTTTGGGGGGGGGGTTGAACCCCCCCAGTCATTTTTAGAGCCCCATGTTAAAGTATGTTTTTCATACCCCAATTTCAAGTTTATCATAGGCCAACCCCCCCCCCAGTTATCTTTCCACAATTCTCATACTGTGTGAATGAATGACACGAGTTCATCGGTGGAAGGTGGTGCGTAGGCCTACACACTTGTCAAGGAACGCCGAAGATATAATGGTAGAAGTGCCGCGAACATTGACAGGCCTACATACAGGAACTGTCGAAAGGCTGTCAGAATGAAAAATTGAAGAAAAATTGCATCGTGGTTAGGCCTAAAGAATAGATTTTGCCGTCGGCAAAGTGTTTGATAAATGTCAGACTTTCAGAATAGGCTAAAACGATGAGTCCGAGCCACAAAGAATCCTCCGTAAGAATAAACCGCTATTCTTATTATAGGGCCTGTATGCCTAAACTATAAATTATGGGCCCAAAACATATCCTCAGAAATCACCTAGTCAACTATTGCATATTTCTATGTGTGGCTCGTTGGTCTAGGGGTATGATTCTCGCTTAGGGTGCGAGAGGTCCCGGGTTCAAATCCCGGACGAGCCCAATTTTGCAATGGTAGAAGTGCTGCATGCATAAGCTTACATCACAACTCATAATCCAGAACTAGCATTGAAGCTGGGCGGTCATTAAGTTAAGCGCCACAAGTAGGCTAGTCCTGTACCGGTAGGCTACATGAGAGGAGGTAAGTTACAAGGGGAGGTTGGGGTTAAAACCCCACATTGGCTTAGGAAAAAGTTTTTGGAGGTAGGCCCTAATTTATCCGCTTATATAAGAAAAGACAAATATCCGGCCAGTAATTTAACCCACCCCATCATAAATTCCTGGCTACGCCACTGGAATCATGTGAACCGCATTTTTCATGATTCTGCCCGATACTGTATCCGTCCTTCCCAGGCCCTCCCGGGTCATCTCGTGGAGTCGTGGTTTCTTACATCGTAGTGGAGCATGTACCAAAACTCAACGTATACAATAAAAATGTTATTGCAAAAAAATGTCGCCTTTCTTCCAAAGTTTCCTCGACGCTGCAACTTGCAAGTGCAACTGAAATTTACATGCTAATATTTTGTGAGTGACGGTCTTGATCAAGATCCATCATCCATACACAGTAACCGCCTCGCACGAGGATCGAACCCATAGGCCTACTCTCCGCGTTACAGGCCGACAGCTGTAGCAAATCAGCCACCGTGCATCGCAAAGACAATCATAGAAAAAAAATTGGGCTCGTCCGGGATTTGAACCCGGGACCTCTCGCACCCTAAGCGAGAATCATACCCCTAGACCAACGAGCCACACACAACACATGCTCCACCAGGCCTACGACGTGTGAAACCATCCCACGAAATCTTTTTCAGAGTAGGCTATAGTTGTCTAGACATGTATGAACGGATGACACGAGCCTGGTGGTGCATGTAATAGCCTAATAGGCCAAAATGATTCATATACATGTAGGCTACAAGGGCTGACATATCTGGAACTTCAAGCAGAACTTCACAAGAATGAATGATTGAATAAAAATGGCATCGTCGTCAAAGTTTTTGTCGTACAAAATTGTGATCGCAAGTAGGCCTAGTCTAGTTGTTGATAAATCCCACACCTTCGGAATAAATAAGTTTCTCAATCACGTAAAATTCCCATAAGAATGAATCGTTACTAAAGTTTCCCTCAAATATCACTAATTCAACTATTGCTTGTTAATATGTATGGCTCGTTGGTCTAGGGGTATGATTCTCGCTTAGGGTGCGAGAGGTCCCGGGTTCAAATCCCGGACGAGCCCAATTTTGCAACGATTCTCGTACACAATACACCGCAGCGATTGTCTCATAATCCAGAACTAACAACGTTCGGAAGTGCGCATTGAAGCCGGGCGGCCATTAGGCCTAATTAGAAGACGTCACATACCGGGTAAGTAGGCGGGAAGAAAAATAAGCTTTGAGTTTAAAGCACATGAATATTTCAGTCGTAGCCTAGGCCTAGATAGAAAAAAATATGCCACGAGCACAGGCAGGAGCGGATACAGAAATTTTCGAAAGAAGCGGGTCAAAATTTTCGGTCTTGGGACAGGGAAAAATTTCGTCTTTGGTCGGCGAAAAATCTGATGACCTTTTTTAGTCGTTTGCCCAATTCTGACGAAAAAGAGACCACTTTCCCCCTCAAAATAGCTGACGTACACTACCTTATTTCTCATTTATACTTTCAGTTGCCTTTCCTATTGACCCTGTGCGAGCCTCAATGGGGGTGAGATGGTCCACTTTTCACGCCAGAATAGCTGGTGTGAAATAAAGAAATTTCTAAATGGCGGGGGCATGACCGGATTTGCCCTCTGGATCCGCTTCTGAGCACAGGGAAGTAGGTAGCCTATAGCTCCAGATGGAGTGACCGGCAACGTAGAACTGAAGGCCTACATAGGCCTACTTTCCAGCCGATGCTGATCGAAGAGAGGATCGAGTGACCTTGAACAGTTTCAAGGTGGAATCGTGGAGCATATTAAGTAGACTGGCAGATGCATGTGCGCTTGTCCGTTGCAAATGAAGACTAGACCTATAGGCTACCGCTACAGTCGCTACTTAATTACTTACTTGGCGAAGTTTATCTGACATCTGTTCAATGTAGGCTACACGAAGATCGAGTGTCAGCTTGCGGATGCACTCACTCACTAGCAACACCAGTGTATAAAGACAACTAGACATTAAAGAGTGGCTTGACCTTCCCCGATGTTGACCTCCGAACATCGGAACATCGAACAGAGCAGCTACTGCGGACAATTGATTTTATGCAGACCTACTGTAGTGCCAGTGATTTAGCTGCATGGTCTCTCTAATTTCGCCAACTTTGTGAGCGCTGAGAAATTGAGAGTTCTACATTACTATGGTCTCGGTTCGATGATTCAGCACACCCATGTAGCCGTATATATATACATATGTATATATATATATTATATATATATTGCAGCTAGGTTACATGTATGCCTAGGCCTAGGTGAACAGCAGCTTGCAGTCAGCGCTTTTGAAGCAAGAACTTAGTGAATGTTTCAACGTGGCTCGTTGGTCTAGGGGTATGATTCTCGCTTAGGGTGCGAGAGGTCCCGGGTTCAAATCCCGGACGAGCCCAATTTTGCATAAGATTGACTTTCTCATGGCGATCAAAATAACTAAACGTCCACCTGTTCTCAAAACCTCGTGATCTTGAGCAGTGGCAGGGCCGGATTAAGCAATGTGGGGGCCCTGTTCGGGAATTTTTGCCGGAAATTTTTTTTAGTCGTCTGGCGAAATTTTCTGGAAAATCATACCATTTCATCCGCCAAAAAAGTTGATGACCCTTTTTTTAGTCATCATTCTGGCGAAATTTGCTCAAATATAAAAACTTCTCCTGAAAATTTTTTCCCCGCATTTTGTGGAGGCCCCCTAAAGTGTGGGGGCCCCTGTTCGGCCGAACATGTTGAACATGCCTTAATCCGGCCCTGAGCAGTGGGAGCGCTTCTGAACGGTTCGCCAACTAAAGGCGCTTTATATAAATGAACACTGCTATAGCCTACAAGTTTTAATACAATAGGCCTACTTCATATCGAAACCAACAATTCACAAACGAGTCACGAGTGGCTCGTTGATCCAAGCTATTCCATGGTTGCCAGGCCAACCCGAAAAAGTGCGAGTTGGGCTACTTTTGAATGCGAACGCGACTTCGCGCTATTTTGGGCTACTTTTCAGTCTTCCCGACATTATTAACGTTCATAAATAGACAGCATGTTACTAAGTTACTGTTACATTACGAAGCTACTATTCTTACATGGTGTTGCTAACTTGAAAATAAATTGGCTACATGGTTTTGCAGAGCCTAGCCCACAGCATGATGTCTGCTTGGTCACCTCGTACTGGAAGAGTTAACCGAAGACAAAATGACAATTTACTTAATTATTTGTTTATAGGTAGAATTATTTTACTGTTGGAAAATTTAAAACGATGTCTCCCAAACAAATTCTGGTCTAGAGGTCACAACCTATAAGGATAAAGTCAAGAGAAAGCTGGATAAGCTAAACATCATATTTTCCTGGGACCCATTCCAAGGTCCTACCCAAATCTCAAATTTCTGAGGGATCATGTTAAACGTAAAGTAGAGAAAGAAAAGGTAACAACAGACTTGGACTATTATTTTTTTAAACTGTTTCTTTGAACTGTATGAATATAACAAGAATATAGTTGCACAAGAAACTCTACGAAAAATATTTTCTACCTAGTTATAACTTTTCTATCGTAGTAAATGATTCAGCGGAACGATATCTAGAAATTACACATTGTCAAAATAAACGAGCGATTCAACAAAACAGAAAGACAACAGAGACAAGTTAAAGCCTTCTTGAAATTAGACTCCAGTATTAGTATTGCTATTAATTAATAATTTCTATCGCAAGGTATCAACCTATAGTGCACCAAAACCGGGTCATAATTAGGTCAATAAATATCCTGTTTCATGAGAGACGTGCAGAGAGAGACACGTAGAAAAAAAAGAAAAGATGCCTTCCATAAAAAGAAAGGAATTAGTAACAAGTCAGTCAGATGTTCAACGTAAAAAAGAAGAAAAAGAGTATCCTGTTCTGCAAGACAGAAAGATCATGAGGGATAAGTGATTTGAAAAAGCTGAAATCGTATGATAAGAATTACTGCAACCGTATGCCCTTAATTTCTAAAGCATTTCTCCAAAGCTAAGTGCAAAGCACCCAAGTGTCACATACTGGGAGAAAAGTTATTTGGACAAGAGACAGAAAACTCGTGAGACACAAGGAAGGTCTGTGTCAAGTCCGAGACAAATTATTGTGGCAGAGATCATCGCAAACAACACATCGAATAACTTCACCAAATACCTCTTTTTACTGCAAAGAAATTCCTGGTTTAAAAGTTAAAGCGTAAATTTTAAGTAACTCAGCATGCTACAACGCGATAATTATCCGTACCTTATCTACAATATTGTTAGCAAAACATGCATAAATTACCTCTTTTTACCTCAAAGAAATTCCTGGTTTCCAATTTAAAGCGTAAAAGTAACTCGGTACATTCATCCACACCATATCCACAATATTGTTAGCACAAAATTATTATCTGCAATTATCAGCATAATTATTAACTATGTGCGTACTGTCTGCCAGCTATCAGCACAAAAATTATCTGGACATTATCTGCAATTACAATTTATCAGCACAATAATTACCTGCAATCAACAACACATTAACCGCTTGCATAATTATTATCTGCAATAATTTTATCAGCACAATGAACATCTGTATTAGAAGATGCAAAACAGTTAAGCAAGACATAATATGTAATTCAAACATAGTCAGTCTCATGTATAAAGGTCACAAGCAGTGTTAGAACTCACAGCAACACCAGACATTGTAGACCTACAGCTGTAACAGATAAATTCGAGTTAAAACAAAAGATGGTAAAACGTCGCAAAAGCCGACGGCACGGAGAAATGTTCTCAATACGCAAACAGGAAACAGCATCCTCCCATCAAAACGTGATTCCCATTTCAACAAAATCATTAGATGTTGTCACATTTCTGTCAAGGCACCTTTCAACACCAGACAGCAGCACCTACAAATACTTTTGTTCTCATTGCAGAGCAAAACACACAAATGTCTAATGAAGAAGACGACTATTATAGTTGTTTGTGTTCGTATGTCATCTCAACTGCTCGAATATCCTAAGACAGTGCTTCCCAACCTTATTCACAGGACTAGTGGCAAAATTAGAGGCGAGTATACATGCTGCAGTTGCCTAGGCTTGCCTGCAGATCATTTTCCCGTAAACTAAACACAAATATCTGCAGGGCCGGATTAAGAAATGTGGGGGCCCTGTTTGGGAATCGGGAAATTTTGTGTGGATCTTCAGTCAAAAAATTCGCAGTGGCACCCGCAACGCATGTCTACAGGTTGGAAAATCTTCGCTGTTGCTCACAGTCTGGTAGCGTCAGTCCCAACCCTGGAGAAACAAAAAGAGCGACGCCAGTCAGCCAGTCTAAAGCCTAGAAAGAGGAGGTGATGCCAGCAGCTAACTACACCACCTATGGCAGAGCCAGTCCAAAGCTTAGAGAAAGGAGGAGGGCAACACGGCTCATCTTTCTTATGACACAGCATCATTAAACAACTAACCGACCATCATACCAATGGTAATGCCAGTCCCACACATGAACAAAAGAGGAGGGCGACACTATTCTTATGACAGAGCATCGCCAAACCGCAAACTAACCAGGTTGGAAAACACTGTCCTCAGATAACTATTGAACTATAATTCTCACACCGGAATTTCCCGACTTTACGAAACAACATTGAAACCTTTAAACAAAAAACCTCATCTTCGCATCATCTTCATAACAAAGTCTTCGCAACATAAATGCTATGTCAGATCTGAACCGTCTCCGTATATATATCGCGCCGGATCAGAATCGGGCCACGCCTTCGTCTCGCACATAATTATTGCACATCACAGTTCGACACGGACACGTTCCCCTGGGCCAAACGCTTTTGTCTCGAGCTGATGGAGAACGTTCCACGCTGTGTTGTATCCCTGTTCCTGGTAGTTCTGGTCAAGAGTGAACCAGAGAGCGACTGCACATCGCTGTCCTGTGAGAACCGGACGCACGCCGTGGTATTGGCTGGCGTTGAAAGCGACAACGCGGCCGCAGCTCGGTCTCAGTGACGACTGAAAGAAACAAAACCAATAATAATAGTAATAATTATAATTACAAAAATAATAATAATAATAACAACAATAGTAATAATTATAATTTTAAAAACTGTAGTATCGATAATCATTCTTCGGAACTTTTGTCAAAAGTAATAAATGATTGTATCACAAAAATAATAAACAGCAAACTAATCAATTATATTATTTAATAAAGCACAAATGATACACAACTTGAAAATAATAATCTTCGTAGTATGCTTACAATTCGTAGCCTGGACGCCATGGACGGTGATCGCAAGTTATCACAGGAGTCGAATTTAACTGTCGGCAGCCCCATGCAAGGCGCCCATCACGTCCTACTGCTAAGTTTACCAACGCCATCTGCCGAATGGAAGGTTGAGAGGACATTTTTATGGAGGGAAGAGGCAAGCGATCCCACATTTTCTTGATTTCCCGCTTCACAGTTTCAGGCTCTTGCTAAAAATTTAACCGTGACCGACTGACTGTTGTGTTTAGCCCTCCTGCAAAACTATCTAGCGGCACTCAAGCTCAAATTCTTGTACTCATGCCTTTTGGTGTGTGCACTGTGCACACAAGCATGTGTTGCATATGCATGCCAGTATGTGTGTCTATATACAAGTCTCCAATCTCCATGTAAGTGTGCATATACAAATTATACGCACACAACTCACGGGTGTAGTTAGGTCATACGAATTGAAACCGCCAAAATAAGCATTTTCCAATTTTTTAGCCAACACTGTATAATCTGCAGCCATTGAAAAACCCCTGAAATGGAAATCCCCAGGGTTGTTCCTGGCTACTCCTCTGATAACTCAAAACCTGCAAAGCCTCACCAATGCACCATTCACGACATGTTTGCAAGTAGGCATGAATGTAATCATGTATATGCCCATTAAATTTTTAAGTAAGAACAGTGTTAATTAACGAGAAGTTCTTTGAAGTTACACACAGCATTTCAAATGCCAAGCATATAGTAAGAGACAAGGCAACGAATGGAGACAGAAGATGAAACGAAATGAGAAGAGGAGAAGACGCTGACCTGGACAGTCATGTTTTGATGTGTGAAGAAGAAATCACCACCATTGAAATTGTCGTTCAAATAGAGAATAGCACTAAAAGACAAAACACAGGTAAAAGATAATTTACAAAAGGTAATTGACCATTCAGGTGTATTGATAGCAAAACAGCAATTCATTACACGTTCAATGGTTTGGAACATGCTGGTTCATTGGTCAGCGCAATAACACTAATTCATTATTACTATTATTACTATTATGTCACTCCTCACTAACTTTTTAAGGAGTAACATGTACCTTGGGCAAAAATATTTATAAAGTAATAATAATAAAAATAAGGACAATAACAATTATGATGATTTCACTATTACTATTATTATTATTTTCATTTATATCATTCTCATCATTATGTGAAGAAAGAAAAATAATTGATCGATTGTTCGATGGTTAGATTGCATGCACACACATTAATTATTAATAGTAAGTTAACCCTTTGAACCCGGAGCTCCCATAACGCTATGGAAAACCGGCCGGCCGGGTTCAAAGGGTTAAATCTCTCTACTGTAATCAATACTCACAGCATAAATTTAGGACAGTTTATATCTTGTCAACATTGCATGTAACGAGTTCTCACCTGAAGTCTCTTTCGGTGTATGCGGGTCGTTCTCGCTTGCACGAATTGTCCGGTTGGATGATGCAGTTGTCAGAGTGGATCGGATGACTTAGGTCGGTTCTATCGAGGTTCTGATCTGTTCAATAAGAACATCGGAACTGATGTTCTTATTGAGCTTAATGACTGTTCTTAAATGATTATTACCATCGGCACCACATTTACACCACCACTATCACTGTCACAATCACAACTACTATCACCAGTACCACCATCATCATCCATTATCGTATCATTAAAAAATATAATGTCATCATTATCACTGCCATCATCATCGTCGTATCATCATCATTGTCATCGCAGCCGCCGCCACCACCATCATTATCTCTTATCATCATCGTCATCATCTTCTTCTTCATTATCATCACATAATTCCACCACTATCACTATCATCATTGTTATAATCACAACCAATAATATCATTTCCACTGAATAATAGATCAGTCAGTCAAACAGCCAACAACCCCCCCATCCCCACTCATCCTCACAAAAGTACGAACCATTAAGCGCCGTTCTGCAGACGAGATGAGTGTACGAGAAGTAAAGCTTAGTGGTTGGCGTCAGGTATTGTCTCGTCAACTCCAAGACATCCTGACTGACCGTCAGGTAAAGCTTGACCGCCTCTGCGGTCACCTTCTGCTCGGCTGCTAACTGTTTCACCCCAACACAAACAAAATATCCATTAACATTCATCAAAGCTACAAGCCCAGATGCGATTCTGCGCATCGAGCTCTATGTGTATGTGTGGGCCTGCCACTGAAAACTCTTCCCAGCATCTCTGTTTTACTGATTAAGTTTCTGTTATGACAATGCTTTTGATGCATTAGCTTTTTAAACAGTAAGAATATGTTAGACGGTCAGACAGTCAGAGAGTCAGACAGACAGTCAGACAGACAGACAGACAGACAGTCAGACATAAAAAATGGCCAGCTCATTGCCCATGACCTTCATCTCAGAAAGGCAAAGCTTCTCAGAGACCTGCAATTGTACAAAGACTGGAAATTATCTGACTTCAACCTTTTAACAACCAGCTATATTTTAAGTATACGCTGGGTGCTAAAGGGTCAAATTAAGATGTTTCATAATTTTTTCTAAAACGTTTCCAAAGATTACATAAAAAACTAAATGTTTGCTCGGCTTAATAGCACAGCATTAATAAACTTAAAAGATTTTTATATAAGATAAGTGGCAACATCACACAATAACACACCAGGTGGTGTCTAAGACTTACTTTATAAATGAAAAATGCTTAGGACACAGAAATCTAAAACAATTACCAGTACTTAGTCAGCTGTGCAAAACAGAACTTCGCACAGCTGTCAGGTTAGTAAAAACGTCAAACTGTTAGTTTTAGTACCTCGAAAATTCTGCCAAGCTTTTCTACGAATTAGGACACGCTGCACAGAAAGCTTGAAGGTTTGCACAAAGCTTGATAGTACAAAGGGAATCTCATGCAAAAAGGTTGGTACAAGCTGGTATCAAAGCTATTACCTGAAATGAGCATCAGTACCTCATTGCAATGTTAATTTATTGACAGCAAATGTATTGTAACCATAAATTGTATTGTAGTGAATCTGAAAATTTATATAATGTCCCTTGCAGTGCCCACTGATCAGCGGCACTCCCAGTGTGAAAGACCATAAAGAGAAACAAAAGTGATATTAAGACAGTGAAAAGAGGCATTTAGCCAGTGCTCTGAAGATGTGCTATAAAACCTATTCAGTTACATTACTATCACTTAAACCAATACAACACCAAAATGGTTTTGATTGTTATTTTATAATTATCCCAAATTAATTATGAGCACCACTATCTATTAATGTATTAATTGATGGCACACTATGAGACTGCGAGTGAAGCATTTGCTCAAAGTCCCTACAAAACAACTGTCTCAGTATTGGAGTATCTAAAACCATATTACAAGATGAGCACTATATCTAAACGACCACCATGCCCCCTTCACCCCCCCCCAGTCGACTACCATGTTACTAAGGGAGCCCAAGTGAGGCCCGAATCCTTGATGCCAGAATCCCGAAACAAATATTGGCTGGATCAACTGTCAAACAGATTTTCTAAGTGCAACTCGAATCAATTGATGAACACTGAACTGTATTATCAACAACACCAACAGGACCCTCATGTATATTTAATTTAACTCTGAACAGCTTTTCGGGAGTTTGGCCACATTCAATAATACTGTCCAATGTCCTTGGGAATTAGGGCTTTTGTGAAATTTCAGTGTTTTGGGGAATTCGGGTTTCATGGATTTGGGTGGACCCCGGAGCACATACCAAATGGGTGGGATTTAAAAAACTAGTAAGATGAAAACTAGGCTTTTACCGCTGAGCACATGTCCAGGAGAAACTAATTGGACAGAGAACAGCCGCTTGTTGTCACCTAAATGCAATGAAAACAATCAGAGGAAAAACATTGAAAAAGAACAGAATCTCTCTACAAATATGCAGCATGCCCGCATCGTATTCAACAATGATTATACATTATCAGATGAAATCATGCATATTGATATCTGAGTACATTGATGACAAATTGAATAAAATATCATATATATATTATATATATATCATTATATATCATAATGTACATATATATATATTTCACATAACAAAAGAAATATATGTATGAATAAATATAAAACCAATGTCATGCTTTGAATTGAATCACTGGTAGTAACCCTAGGAATAGAACTGCGTCAATCATGGCAGGATTGGTTTTAACCCTGGTGATCATGCTCCATACTGGTATTAATACTGGCTGGTAAGATAATGGTATTAACGCTGGTTACTGCCATTATCTTACCAGTATTAATACCAGTACTACTGCTTGGCTTAATACCAGTACTACTGCTTGGATTAATACCAGCACTACTATCGGAGTACTGGGGGATTACTGCAAGTACTATTACCATGGTTACTACCAGTACTAAACTACCATGTTGACTACCAGAGCTGTAACAAGAACTTCTACTGAAAATAATGTGTCAATAAACAAAACTAAACACGACACAGAAAGGTCATTTAGAGAAGACTGCAAAAATATTTCATCGCAAACTAAGACTAAATACAAACACAAGACACACGACATCTTCCACGTTACACATGCATGTTGAAAGATTGGCTGAGAGCCAAATGCAAATTTATTCATTCAACAGTTTAAGATGGGTGGATGAATGGATGGATCATGCAGGCATGTAAAGCGTGAAAATATGAACTCAAATACACTGTGGCCTTCTTCACCATCCTACCCAACTGTGCATACAGACACTGCATGCAGACACACGTGTAGTGTGTGTGGGTGGATGGCAGACATACCTGCGTGGCGCGGTGAATTGTGAGGCCTTCGAAGACTTCGTGTCTCGTGTGTGGAGACCCTCCTCCCTTCGACGATGCGTAACCATCGCCAACCACAGCACCGTCCTACCCAACATAGCATCATTTTCAAACGGACTTGAAAAGGCACAAGAGTGTATAGTTCAGTCAACAGTACTGTTATTCATTCATTAATTCATTCTGAGAATTTATAAAGAGCTTCTTCAAGATACAAGTAACAACTCAGAGGCGCTTTTTGCGCCGGCCTGATGTTAAATGTAATTTCTACAAAATAAATTAGTCATGTGTTGTGAAGCAAGGAATTTAAAAGGCACTGAATCAAGTATTTTAATACTTACACACAAACACAACGTAAAAGAAACTCCAACTACAGATTCACATGAAGAGACCAGCAATTGATGCTATGCGCTCTAAGATAATGGCTCCATATAAATCATTGGATTGTTATCAAAATCAAGAGAAAGCAACAGTGAGAGCCAGTGGCATCCTGAAATAGAGAAATAAACCTTTTAAGACGACGCTGTACTAAAAGAAACTTGGAAGCAAATATCGTTAAATAATTTTTAAAGACCACACGCTTATATAGCCAACGCAAAAGCATGTTAGCACACAAATTCTCCCTGCTTTTCAGTTGATAGTTGCACTGCATAAAGACTTCGAATAATTATCCATTTTTTATAAACATCCAAATTTTATAGCACGCAAATAAGAATTCTTTACGATCTGCAGCAAGATCTCAAGCGAATCGCAATCTTTTTGCAGGCAACTATCCAACTGAAAAGCAGACCAGATATACAGAACCAAATAGCCGGCATTTTCTAAAGCATGACACAGCAGCGCAGAAAGTTTTCACCCCGCCACTGACAACATGTTTAGTAAGCAACAGCACCCAAAGCGGAGACCATAATATAGCACCGCAGCAGCAGCTGTAACTGGAATACCTTTCCGGCATATGCAACCGTCATCCCAATGAAGTGCTCGTGGTTAGTGAAAGGGGAAGAACGGTGACGGGCTCTCTCGTACCCGTCCGATGTCGTCCCCAGCTGAAAATTCATCGACCCAAACTCAACGTGAGTAAGCATCACAGCTTGTGTGAGCCATGCAGTCAAATGACTCCACGTCATCATTTTCACTTTTCTCATTTTTACACAAATGACGCAGGTAAACATCAGATGGTCATGCTGGCAAAGACGCACTTGTAAGCTTCATTTGGAAAAGACGTCATAGAAGATTAAAATCCATAAGGTTTGGGGGCCATATACCCCCAATTATGAAACTAAACTTTGAATTGCTTGAGTCGAGCTATCGTATTGTATCCAAAAATATAGTGTGCCTCTCGCAGCAGAGACTATTTCAGCACAGAAGCCCTGGGAAAAAAGAAATGAGAGAGTGAAAGGATGCAGGGAAGAGCCCATTAGTTTAGCCTGTACGCAAGAGATGGGGGCAGAGGTCATTTCATGAGGAGGGACCTATCACAGCAAATGTTCAGCTCGTAGTCAAGGCACACCAAACATGAGGGTTAAACCTGCTGATAAAACGGGTCAAGTATGCCGATAGAAAGTGACTCTTACTGAAACGATATAGATCGCGGGAACTGGGGAAATACCCATCACAGCGAGTTGATTAGATTAGATTAGGGTAAAAGATATTAATCTTAGTGGAGGAAATGTATTCAATCAGACTCAATAAGACCGATCAAATCGCCAAAAGTTGGAGTGATTTTCAACGTGATACACTTCTTTAATTGCAAGAAATGACGATTGCGTGAGAGAATGACGTCACTTACGCTCGCGAGTTTCATCAGCTGTTGGCATTGGTCGTCAGTTGTAAACGAATCGACGGCAAACCTCTGCGATCCATTGAGATCGGCCTCCGTCATCGCGAGGTGCGATCCTCGCTTCTCTAAAAACGACTGGAAATCGGAGGAAATCGTCTCACTGCAAAAACAGATCGCAATGATCATTGAAAAGTTCTCCTATTTTCCTATTTCCTAATCTATTATATTTACTATCATCATCATTGACTTTTTATATATATATACCGCACGTTCAAGGTATTCTACTCAGAAGCACTCCCAGTTCAATTTACGGACTTATTAAGCGCCTCCCACAGTACAACATAACCAGAGGTGCGTCCAATGCGAAGTTATTGTTATTATTTACTATTATTAAAATTTAATAATATCAGTCTAATAATTACTAGATTAGTTCATCCTAACTTAGCGCTGCTTCTAATAAGATGATTTTCATGACAAAGCGAAGGACTTGTTACCTGTTGCGTGGGGCTGATATTGATCGAAGTATAGTCCGCGCTTCTGCATGCGCCAGTTCCTGGTGAGCAGGATTCAGAGTGTACCAGGTGGCCAGCGCACATCGGCGACCAGAGGTCACTGGTAGAACGCCGTGATAATCGTCCGATTCGAAACCCACAAAACGACCGCATTTCGGACGCAGGGTAGTCTACAAATGTACAGATATATACAATCACACATTCATGGGTCATTCCATATCAAATCAAACAGTAAAATAACAATTTATCATCACACCAATTTGGATTTATCAGAAAATATCTCTACACAAACTACATGCAAAATAAGGAGTGAAAATTTGAGCAGCATATCTCAAAATCTGACCGAGGTAGGCCCCTATTGGTTTTCGAAGTTGATAAGGAATAAACGAAACAAAAGAAAACTGCATGATCTGGACAGCAAGTTTGGACTGTCATATCACGGCCATGAAATGAGCTAGAGGGCTGAAATATTTTTCATGCAATTAATTTGTTGTGCTCTTTCCAAATCTGGAATAATCTGGGTGGTGTTTACTTTTGGTTTTTAAAATAATTTTTTTTAAAATATTGCAAATAGACCAAATCTCGCACAAGGAATGGGATACAATAATACTTGTAGTGGTTTTATATTGAAATACAATGGTGCTTATCAGACATAATTAACAACTAAAATCATACATAATCAACACAAGAATAAAATTATATTTGTATAATATAAACATAATATCACATAGTCATATGACTTGTACCCAAACTTTTGTTACTTCTTAATTCTCTCATTAAGCCTCCAAATATTTTAGGGTTCATGATTGCCCTGCCAAGGTGCCCAGAATTTGTTTCTTACTTGCACAGAAAGGTTTGTGTGAGCAAAGAAGAAATCTCCTCCTTCGAATTCGTCGTTCAAGTAAACGAGACCACTGAAAACACAACACAGAATCCAATTTAATACATTTGATGTAAATACATTAGCCATGCTCCATCAAACCTTAATCCTTTAGCTGCATTGGTTTCCCATGAATTTATGTACAATATACATTCGCTGTTAAAAGGTTAAGGACTTCTGCATTGCCATCTCATCAATCCCGGATCTTGGCACTGTTTGTTCGGTCAATGGACTCCTGATTTTTACTTGTATGCTTACTGCTACAGTTTTCAGTCCAGGTGCTTTGCCTCTGATGGGGGTGGAAATGGGGGTGGGAGGTTGGGGCCCAACAGCTGGAATCATCTTCTCAAGAGCATCAACCTCTTTGTCCCTTCCAGAGTTTTTCCGACACCTCAAATCTGTATTCATTATTCAATAGCAACGTCACTGGTTCAGGTTGGAAATGCCACTGATGAAATTTTCTCTTCAACTGGTGCTATATAAATGCCAGATTATAATTGCCATTACATAACATAAACAAGTCAAGACCATTGCCAGCCAGCACATGCGTACGCACGTGAAGTCGCGGTAGATGTAGGCTGGTGGACGTTTGAGACAAGATCCGTCCGGTTGGATGAAGCAGTTATCCGAATGGACCGGATGACTAAGGTCGTTCCTTTCCGACTGATTCACATCTACGAGCACAAAATGTTGCATTCGATTATACGCAACTGAAAACGATAGATCGTTGAATTGATCTCAAACGATTAAGTGATTAAATTTATTGTTGCAGGCGAATGTTAAATTCACAAATATATAAATTAATTTAAAATTCACCATTTATTATAATTTACTTATTATTAGCAGTTATCCTTTACCCTATCCCAGATCTGAGGCAGCCATAACAGTGTTTTTATCTGCAACCTCACAATAATACTACAGGCTTTGCTACTATCTCCACAGCATATAACCAATTAAGCATCAATGCTGATTCAACTATGGAATAAATACCACTTTCCCCATTACCATGTCACTTTCTATCACCATGTCACTTTCTATCCCAGCCATCTATGTTCATGGAAAGGAAAGTTTAATTAACATCAGCATCTTTGTCAATTTTTTCACGATTGCTTGCAGGTGATAAAAACGGAGAAGCCAACCAGAAATCCAAAATTCGTAACCAATCAGATATCATAACAAAAGGAAGACTCTACCAAGCGCGGTTCTGCAGACGAGATGTGTGTATTGAAACATCAGTTGTAGTTTCAGGTTCAAATACTTCTCGAGAAATGATCGTCCTGATTCGCTGACATCGAGAAAGAGTTTGACAAGATCCGTCGACAATTTACCGTCACGCGCTAACTAAGATACCAAAGATAATTCAACAAAATTTAAACGACACTTATAATAATAATAATTAATCAAATCAATACAAATCTGTGTTTTTTTTATAATGTTAAAATCTATTTTAACTTGCAACTAAAAATAAATAATAATAAAAAAAATAGCGAAAATAGACTCGATGCTAAGAACAATCATAGAGGAGAAATTGGAGGGGAAAAGAACGAGAGGAAGACCAAGACAAAGACTGTTGGACTGGATGATGAAAGACGGTTATCAGAAGCTGAAAAAGAATGCACAGAACAGGGAAGAATGGAGACGTCAAACATTTGAACCTGCCTAGGGGCAGAGAACAGAAACAAGAAGAGCGAAAATAGTTTTTTTAAACGCACAAGGTGATGATCATCAAAAAGAAGATATCATGGCATTACTAAGAACCTAATCCTTAATGCTAACCACTGTAAGGTTTCAGGAAATAACCTTTCCACAGAAAACTTGATGACGTAGAAAGGGAAACTAAAGACGACTCACCTCCGCAGCTCGACTGACGGTAAGACCCTCAAACGTTTCGTAGTTTGTGTGCGGAGATGTTCGCTGTTCGTTTCCGTTGTACCCATCACCACGAACCGCACCAACCTGCAAATTAAACAAATATGATGCAACATAATTTACATAAATTTCTAAACATCCTTCAGACTATTGAGGTCTGAACCTACAGCAACTTGGCATCCACTCTCAAATTTAAAACATGTCAGTTCTTGCGAAAACAGTGAGTTACTTAAAGTATGCTAAATCAAGTGTACTGATACCTACAATACATACATACAAACAAACATACTACATACTTACATACCTATATACATAATTACAGATGAACATATGCTCATATGCTTGTGGGGCGCGATGGTGTAGTGGGTTTGCTCGTTGCCTTGCAGCCGAAGGGTTGCATGTTTGAATCCACCTCAAGTCGCCACATAGGGACCTTGGGCATGTCCTTCATTCACAATTGCTCAGTGCCTCAGCGTGAAACTCCGATGCAGTGTCCGCGCTATAGTCGGGAGCGCTTCTGAGTAGTAACCTTGAAGGGGCACTATAACAAGTGCACATACATACATACATACATGTCAACTTGTGCCATTAAAAATGCTGCCCTATCTGAGCCTTATATCACACGAGTCTTAATCATCGCTAATCACTGTTAATATATAATTGACGAATCAAATCCATGAACATCGCTGAACAATGAACATATACAAGACACAGAATATTTGATAATTACCGATGCGAGCTGCACGAGCTGCCTGCACTGCTCCTCGCTGACCATGTTGTCGACGGCAACGCGGTGGTTGCCTAGCAACGTATCGTTCTCCGCAAACACCGTCACGCCCATCTTCGCTTTGAAGTCTTCGAGTTCCTTGAGGAATGCTTCACTGCGTTCACCGAATACTTCCTGAGGATTAGGTGGCGCCACATCATCTAACTCATCCGCGATGTGCTGTACAACAGACCGTGAATATATGTTACTACATGTGTATGCAATGCATGTACGTAATGCACGTATGGCATGCAAAGTATGCAGGTCAAGCATGTATGAATGTATGTATTTATGATTTGTATGTTATGTATGTATCACTCAATCAATCAATCAAAATTTATTATTTCACCCCTGCAAGATCTCTACTCAGAGATTTTATTATGTATGTTAAGCTTAAGATTTTCTTCATTCTTAATTGGTTACCATATACTATACATATAACCTACTCAGAGGTGCTCCCACCCAGGTCACAACAGCAGCCTGTGCGAACAACCCAAAGAGAAAATACAGACTTTAGGTAAGACAAAGATTAGAAAAGACTACCAGAGTGGATGATGGAGCAAACTTATTGGAGAAGACCATTCCAGTCAAATGACCTGAATTAGCAACATTGCAACTGAACTTATAACCATTCTGATGACTACAAGCGTACTGCTTTATTACGCAGGTTAAGTTTCATATTTTCTTCATTCTCGATTGGTTACCATATAAAATGATTCAAAAATAAAATGATAAACAAAATAAATAAAACGATTTGCAATCACGCTTCAGGCAGACGACAAAAATGTTTGCCCAAACCTGTTGTGGAACTTCATGCGGAGGCAACTTTGCCAAGAGATCACGAACGGTGTTGAGCAACGATCTGTCTTTGCTTCTCTCTCTCACGTAACGCATCGCATCCTACGCAGTAAACAAACCACAATTGAACAAATGATTATTATGCAATTGTAACGTAAAATAAATGAATAAGAACTGAATGACAAGCATCAGGGCAACCAGAGTGGCTGATTGGTTAGATGGTCCAGTGTGCAGCGCAGAAAGTATGGGTTCAATTCTTCTCCTATGATGGCTATTGTTCAGGGACCAAGAGCAAGTCCCTCATTCGCAATTGCTCAGCATTGTTACTGACAATGGCGTTTAGACAATGCATAATAACATGAATCCCTTTGCACATGGGAAATGTACTGCACTGGCTTCCATTTCCACAATGGATCACCTATAGGATTTCTACATTGGTCTCGTGCTGCATGGATGGTCTGGCTCTAGGGCATAGCCGGGTGCTGACCCGGATACCCGGAATTGCCGGGTATTTGATACCCGGCAGATAACCAGACCCGGTAATAAAAGGTCTACCGGGCCGGGTGGGTAATTATGAATAGCATACCACACATCAAAGGGCATACAGCTAACCTGCAAGATCTCTCAACTGGGCATTGTAGTACAATCACAGAACAGACAGCCTGCTGATGGTTGCTTTATATTAGACTATCCTATTTCAAACAGGGACCAGCAAGATGAGGGGGTAAGAGGAGGAGGGAGAGTTTTGTATCACCCTCTTCCATGTTGTCTGTCTTCCTTCCTCCTCCTCCTCCTTCTCCTCTTTGTTTTCTACTACCCCTTCAATTCATGAGAGGAACAGTAGTAGACTTGAAGGAGAAGAGGAATAATATATATATATATATATACACATACATATATATATACATATATATATATATATTTAAATAGAAGAGTGGCACCTTGTTTCATGCTTTCTCCTCTTCTTCTTTCCTCCTCTTTCTCTTCTATTACCCCTTCCTCTTCCTCCTGCTGTTTGGCTGAACATTTGAAATATCTAACAGAGAGAAAGGAGATGATGGAGGAGGGGATAGGAACTGTGGTAGAAGGTGAAGAAGTATAGGAAAGGGGAAAGAGGTGCTGCTCACTGACCATAGCTATATAGGTTGGCCAGTGGTCATCTGTTAATCCCTTATCTTTAAAGCCTGTTTGATCTATCCACACTCTCATTCAAGTCAGAGAGACTAGGACTTGTCAGAAGGAATACCTTCCACCTGTTGACATGCTTTTGCAGCCAAGCTTAATAGGCTTGCCCCCTCCCCCCCATATGACCAAGTATACATCTCACAGATTAAGGGATGGTGCACTTTTAAATATATCTACACGTAGTTGGACTGCATACACCACAGAAACAGGACTGCTTATCAGGGCTGCTGACCTCTGACCTCCTTTCCTCCTGCCTGACTGGACAGTTAATAATTTCTATACAATACATCTATCAGCAGAGTTCATGAACAGATATTACTGGCACCTCTCAATCAATAACCGCTGGCAGAACTCAACTGTAGTAAAACTCTGACACTGAAGAATTTGACTCAATTCCACCAAAGGTAGCCAACAAACTGAGCGGTGTTCTTTTGACAGCATTCAAAGTGGAGACATACTATTCAGTTTAGAGATTAACGATTACTTTTAATACCCGGACCCGGTACCCGGACCCGGCAGATTTTATTCAAACTAACCGGACCCGGTTGAAAAACGGCACCCGGCTATGCCCTATCTGGCTCTCATGTACTTGCAGGAGCTCTACTCTCCAACCTCTGGTGGCCAGATCACCTTGAAGCAGTGTTATATAAAAACTCCTTAATAATAATAATAACAAAAACAATCTAGATATACTCTAAAGTCTAAACCAATACAACTCACAGTCAACTATGATTAAAATCATGACCTCCGTTGTAATTAGAGACATTGATAAAATCTCGCACCTTTCTGGGCGCAAAATCCTCTTCGATGACTTGATGCTGGCGAGCGTAGTAACCCTTGTTGAACTGCGCCGTTTCATCCGTCGGTTCAATGTGCAGATACGTTCCCGTACATTCGGCAGCTCGCTTTACGTCGTTAACTGCAAAACAAAACAGCAATCGAAATAACGTTGTCATTTACAATCTGTGAAAGATAAAAATTATTTGCCGTGCAGACATTTCAAAGAATATTATTTTCAGTTTACTTTTAGGAAGCATCTTTCTATAACAATTACTGGTAGGTTACAGTGGCCATTTAGCCACCTTCCCTTATGTGGGATATTTAGCACTGGTTTCCCATTCTGTAGCCTATTCAGTCATCAGTCAGTAAGTAACCAGTCAGTAACCAGTCAGTCAACAGGCAGTCAATCAAAGTCAGCAAGTCATCAACAGTCACTTGTCATTCAGTAGTGATGTAGCTTTTCCGGAAAGATATTTTTCCGGAAACTTTCCAGAAACTTTCCGGAAACTTTCCGGATATTTTCCGTAGGCCGAAAAATACATCTAACACCTAAGATCACATTTTCCCTATCAGAAACATAGGAAAATTTGAGTTTTTTAAAGTTCCTTTTATTTACAGTATTTCTGGCAAAGTGGGAAATGTTCACCTTAAAAGAATTAAAATGACCATTAAATACTTTCATTAGCAGTTCAGAATATCTGACAATTTGACATTTTGGCAGCTGCTTTGAGCCTGCTCAACTATTTCTTTCACTGTGCTATTTAGGATTATGTTGCAACAATTAAATGGTGATGTACATTAGCTGCAGGGGCGGATCCAGGGAGCAGCTTATCCGGCCATGCCCCCAGTGCCCCCACCCCCATTTAGAAATGCCCACGTATCGTGGCACCCCATTTATTTGGTTTCAACAAGATTTCGAACAATGAATATAAAGTGTAATATAATTATTTGGTATAAAATTGTATCTTTTTCGCAAAAATTTAACCTGATGACTAAAAAAGATCATCAGCTTTTTTACGGATAAAATGGTATGTTTTCCCAGAAATTTGGACTTGACGACTAAAAAAGGTTATCAAATTTTTTGGCGGATGTCAAGGACAAATGTTTCCAGACTCGAGGCCAAGAATTTTGGCCCCCCCCCCCCCTTAAAAAATTTCTGTATCCACCCCTGATTAGCTGAATCCTTGAAAGTAAGGAAAGAATGTAAGGGATTTTAGAAGTAATAAATTAAAGAAAATAATTATGGAAAGTAAATAAATAAATAAGGTTACATAAGATAATAAAAAAGGCTTTTCCTTAGTCCATACACCGCTTACTCAAGGCAACAACTCATATATAGGAAATTTAAACCAAAACATATTCTTTGCTGATTATCAAGAAAAGCAGATTTGAAAACAGATTAGCCTCGCACTATAATGGCAATGCCAATAACATCATATTTCAAGCATAAACTAATTGTATATAGGAATTAACCTGTTGCAGTTCTTATTAAAACATTTGGTGTCTATAGTGTACTGAATCAATTGCTGTTTTTGTTTCATATTTTCAGAAGTAAAAAATAAGAAGAGTTAGGTGACCAAATCATAAAAAATTTCTCCATAATAACAGTGGGGAAACGGACATTATCCCCCCCGGACATTATCCCCCCCGGACATTATTCCCCCCGGACAAAAGCCTCCCCGGACATTATCCCCCCCCGGGGTAGGACATTACCCCCCGGTCTATGATAACATTACCTAAAAATGATGCAAAAAATATAAGAATAGGCCTATGTTAAGCATCCATACATTAGACATTAGGCCTACAGTTGAATATGTATGTATGCATGTATGCATGCATGTATGTATGTATGTATGCATGCATGCATGTATGCATGTATGTATGTATGTATGCATGCATGCATGTATGCATGTATGCATGCATGTATGCATGCATGCATGTATGCATGTATGTCTGGATGTATGCATGGATGCATGTATGTATGTATGTGTGTGTGTGTATGTATGTATGTATGTATGTATGTATGTATGTATGTATGTATGTATGTATGTATGTATGTATCGGTGACGGCATTAACAAGTTCGCACAGCGGACAAAACCATAACGATCAATCTTTATCAATTAAATGAAGAAACAGATTAATTGCACAGAGGGGGGGATAATGTCCGGGGGGGGATAATGTCCTGGTCAAAATCGGGGGGATAATATCCGGGGGGGCTTTTGTCCGGGGGGGATAATGTCCGGGGGGGATAATGTCCTACAATCAATAACAGTGAAGTCTTATTGCAATTAATTCATAAATGTATTGTCGGTGTATACACTAAACAGTAAGCAATAAGTGTCGTTTATTGAATGAAAAAATAAGCAATGACTAAATAATATAGCTTACAGTGATTGATGTTTAAGCATATTTATTTATTTAAATTGTTATTTAGTATTATTGTGTTGATGGAAAATATTGGAAAGTTTCCGGAAAGATACGTCGGAAAGTTTCCGAAAGTTTCCGGAAAGATATGAAACTTTCCGGGAAAAATTTCCGCCTCACAACACTATCATTCAGTCAATCAATAAATCAATTCTTCAATCAATCAGCTGATTAAACCTACTCTTGAAGTAAGAGAACTGCAGGTAGCTGTAATGTTCCTTTAGATAGCTTCCAATTTCCGCAACATCCAGCTTGCTGCGACATCTCTCTCGGCATTCCAGAATCTGCGACCAGTGACCTACATGCACATAGAACACAATTAATGATCGTATAACACACACACAACATCTCAAGTAGAGGCAATTCATATTCATACACCAAATTCTGCTGAACTTAAATTAACATCATGTTACCCAAAGCTATTAACTTTACTAGTAAAGAAAGTAATTAAGTAAGTAAAGTAAGTAAGTAAAGTAAGTTAAGTAAGTAAGTAAAGTAAGCAAGTACTTAAGAAATTAATTATTAAATAAGTAAGTAAGTAGTTATTTAAATACCGAGCATGATCCTTTTCCGGTTGGACTCTGTGGCAGCGGCGTTTGTCTGTTGGATGAACAATTCGAGTTTGCGTGGTTCGAGTGGCGCGTTGCAAAGCGATGTGCACTGCTGGTCTTCAGCGTAATACTGCTGCAGCGATTCTTCCATGTAGCGAATTGATCCCAACCAATCCTGCTCTCCGTATGACTGCATGCCTTTCGTGAATAGAACCTAAGAATATTTAGGAATATATCAGTTAACAGTCAAAAATATTTATCCATGATTTAGATTTTAAATTTGCATATTGGATCAAATCTAATCATCTAATTGAAACTAATAAAAATTATTATAGCAAGATGATGTAACACCCATTCAAGGTTGTACAACCTTGGTACGAATAGGACAGTCCTAAGAACAGTGAAAAATGAACAGAGAGACCAATGGGCATTTGACGAAGAGTAGTAGGGAGCCCATTACAGGTGGCAGAGTCAGTCAAAGATAATGACTTATAGTTGAAGCAGACAAGTCTTAACTTCATACCTGGGGACTGGGGAGCGAGCTGAAACAAACAAGTTTTAACTTTAGACCCTAGGGAGCAAGTTGAAACAGATGAGGTATATGTTCAGACCAGAGCAGCAAGCAGACCCGCGTTTACATGGGTGCTGCAGCACCCGGGCCAGCAGTTTTCAGGGGCCCACATTTATAAGTGTGCATGTGGTGGATTGTGGGATATCAGAGAGGGATTGGAGTCTAATCACTGCACACGGGCCTGCACTATCCTTAATGTGGCCCTCGGAGTTTAAACCGATGATCCTCAAGTTTAGACCTGGTGAGCAAATTGAAATAGTCGACTCTTAAGTTTAGAGATGGAACAACTGACATGGAATGTAAGAAAATGAAACTCACCTTGAAGTATTTCTCTTCCAAATCACGGAAGTATGACGGCTGAGCCTCTGGTAGACTCTGGTAGTATTTGACATTCCCTTCCATGTACTCATGTCCCGGATGTACAGTCAAGTACGTAAAAGCAGCAGACATGGCATCTTCATATCGCTCCGACTATCCAGAGTAACATACATACCAATACCTTTTATTATCATGAATCTTACAAAATTTATGAGTTTATTAGGTGCCACCAGCTACGATTATGCACGATAACAATTTCAGTATATTATCATGAAAGCACTGTGCACAGTTTATGGATTATCTGATCTCACATCAATCTATTTTCAGTGGTTAATTTATACAACATCCAAACCATGAGATCTGCTGCTAGAAGAATAAACCCATAAGTCTATCTTCAGTTGCACAAATCGGTGATATAATAATAATAATAATAATAATAATAATAATAATAACAATAATAATAATTACCATAATAGCAGTATTTAGTAATAATAATAATAATAATGACAATTTCTATGGCGCCATAATACTAGCGCTAATTAGCGCTACTGAATCTGTGAGCGGCGCTATATAAATGTTCAATTACAATTACAATACAGCACATGCCGTTACATGGGCGTCTCTACATACACAAGAATGCAATCCATCAGAGGTATGCCTTCGAGAAGAGATAATTAATATGTCTTGAGTTGAGATTTGAAGGTCTAGACTGCATTGGCTAAATGAACAGTGGACCGCAGACTGTTCCAGAAGCGAGACGAGCAGTTTAAAAAGCATGCTCTGCGAAGCGTGTCCTCGTCCTTCGCAGATACAGATATGAATGACAGTCATCACTCATCAAATATAAAAAGGTTATGACAGCGTGTCAAATTCAGTGTTTGCGCTACGCCAGGGCAGGGTAAACAGCACTAAGGTGTAAAAAAAATTGTTGTGTTTCCGGTAACCCGACCGACCCATTTTTACGGCCGCGACCCAAATTTTTTTGTAAAATATTTTTATTTTTAAAAAAAAATTTTTTCTTTTCAAAAATTTTTTTTTTAACATTTGTACTGACATAACATAAGAGACGCCAACAAAATGAAATTAATAGGACTGTTTCTAGAGCAGTTTTAGGTGCAGACAGTCGGGAAATAGGCAGTTTATACTTGCTTAGAACACGTACTTTGTTTCAGCGTGCAAAAAAGACTAGTGGGGTATACTTTTTCGGATAGTCACTGCATAAAAATATTTTACAAAATAAAAATATTTTCCGACCTACCTACCCAATTTTTTTTGGCTCTGTTACCGGAAACACAACATATTTTTTTTGGCCTAAACACCCTGTTAAAAAAGCCTTTGCCCAGGTCATTGCCCTGCCAGAGATGTTGTATTGCCAGAATTTGTTTGGGCATAAATAGCTTCTAATTGTTCACGTCCGTCCGCTCTCTGGCATGGCAAAAATTCTGGCACGGCAAAAATTCTGGCAGGATAATAAAAGTTCTGGCAAGGGAAAATTCTGGCAGGGCAATAGTTCTGGGTGAGAAAATTTCTGGCAGGTCAAAACTTCTGGCCGGGCACAATTCTGTCATGGCAAAATTCTGGCAGAGGAAAATTCTAGCAGGGCAAAAAGTCCTGGCAGGAGAAAAGTGTGGCAGGGCAAAATTGTGGCTGGGCAAAAGTGCTGGCAGGGAAAAATTGTGACAGGGAAAAATTCTGGGAGGAAAAAATAATTTTTATTACAGGGCAAAAGTTCTGGCAGAGAAAAATTGTGGTAGGGCAAAATTTCTTGGAGGGCAAAAAATTCTGGCAGGGAAAGTTCTGGCAGAGAAAAATTCTGGCAGGTCAAATATTATGGCAGGGAAAAATTCTGGAAGGGCAAGAGTTCTGGCAGTGAGAAACTCTTGTGGAGATTAGTGATCATTAGTCTATAAGATTTGTAAGATGTGCTTTCCAAATGTCAAACGTGTTCAGTTTTATGGCTTCACCGATCTGATCATCTGACCAGCCAACCCTAATAGTAGGGTGCAGTGAATGTAATGGTCATTATATTTTTTGGTGTATTTTAACAAGTAAGGGCGAGGGAAAGTTGACACTATATATTAGAAGTAATGTGCAACCATTTTTGCAGCGATTATAATAGATCTTTCACCTCCCCAACGACTTTGTAGGTAGGGGGAGTCGTAACGAATAACTCGCGTAGATTATTTCAATCTAAAAATAATATGATCCATGATGTGCCATGAGGTCCCATATGCACTTTGGTGTTAGGGGAGTTTCTCACTTCCAATTAGTCAGTGGGTCCCTGGACATGAAAAATCACCGAGGTGTTTGTCCGCCATGACGGCACGAATGACGTAATTGACAAATCCAATATGGCCGCCGCAGGTCATATTGGAAAATTTATCTTCTTTATTTCTTACAGCATATGCACGTGCAATACCTCTAAAGGTACTAATTCAGGTATGCAGAATTCATTTCTAAAATTGTTTTTGTCATCAGGGGTCATCTTGAGGTCATAAGGTCATGGTCAAGGACATTTTTTCATCTTTTTCATTTCTTACAGCTTATGCACGTGTGATACCTCTAATGGTACTACTTCAGGTATGCAGACTTCATTTCTGATATAGGTTTTGTCATCAGAGGTCATCTTAAGGTTATGGAGGTCAAGGTCACCGAGTTTAATCATTTTCATTTATTACAGCAAATGCATGTGTAATACCTCAAATGTTACTGATTCAGGTATAAAGAATTCATTTCTGATTTTGTTTTTATCATCCGGGTCATCTGAAGGTTATAAGGTCATGGCCAAAGTCATTTGTTGCATCAATGATGTCGATTAGCAAAGTAAGAAGAGAGCAAAGAAAGAAAAGGAAGCAGCTGCAATATAAAAAAAATCTCTGAAGATATTTGTGGGATATATTTTGACGGTCGCAAAGATAAGACAATGGTTAACAGTCAAGATAATTGTAAATAATTATCGCAGAACTGTAACCGAAGAACATTATTCCTTACTCCAAGAACCAGGATCTTTTTACCTTGGCCATGTGACACCAAAGTCTGGAACTGCAAAAGACATAAAGTCAAGTATAACTGATTTCCTTTCTTTGAACAAGATAGCTGTCGATAAAGTTGTCGCTGTTGGGTGCGATGGCACTAACGTTAATACTGGAAAAAACCGTGGAGTAATACGATTGTTGGAACTTGGACTTCAGAAGCCACTGCAGTGGCTCGTATGCCAGCTGCATTGCAATGAGTTGCCACTTCGTCACTTACTGCAACATCTTGATGGACCAACAAGTGGCCCACGTGAATTTTCTGGTCCGATCGGCAAAGCGTTATCAAACTGTGAGGAATTGCCAATTTCTGAATTCGAAAAGATCCCAGTGAATTTACCGGATGTTAACATTAGTGAACTAAGCACCGACCAGTAGTAGGCTATTTGTTGGAGATTACAAACGCCGTATCCAGTGGTCATTGTCCATTAGCTCTGTCAAAGAGAGCACCTGGCGCAATGAATCATTCAAGATGGTTGACGACTGCAATTAGGTTATTGCGTTTGTTTGTTGCCACTGCAGATCCATCAGACAGTTTGAAAACTCTGGCGCGATATGTCGTCAGTTTACGCTCAAATGTGGTTATCAATTAAAAAAAGTAAGCCGTCATGCAAGGATGGGTCAAGACATCTGTGGCAAACAAATCATTTGTCAAGATATCTACCCGACGATTTGAGGAAGATTGTCAATGCAACACTTAATCGCAACGGATACTTTGGTCGCCCAGAAAATCTGCTACTTGGAATGATAACCGATGACAGAAAACATATCCGCCAATTAGGTTTTCGTCGAATACTGAAAGCCAGGAGTGAACACACTGCCAAAATCGCCGTACGAGTATTCAGTGCCAGAATTCAACTGCAATGCTGAAGATTATACGGAACTAATAGACTGGCAATCATGTCACGTAACTGAACCACCGCTAACAGCCAATATTTCTGACGTTGATATTACAGCTTTTGTGAAATGTAAGGAATCGCCACTGGTCAACTTTCCAAGATTCCCTTGTCACACCCAAGCTGTGGAACGCTGCATAAAGTTGGTAACAGAGGAATCGTCAGCTGTATGCGGTAATACATCGAGAGATGGTTTCATAAGAGCGCGAATGGAGGCTAGATCTATTATGCAAGTATTCAACACGAAATCGGAGTATTGTGTTGGGTAATGTAATATTGGCCCTATTGAATATTGGGTAGTAGGGAACATTTTGATAGGCCTATGTCAATTACTCAACAGTCACTATTAGTCAGCCATGTGCGACTGTGAGATCATGAGTGTGCAACTGTGTGTAACGTCTACAACATGATAGTTTTTTTCTTCAATTTTAAATGTCTTGTGTTATTGCTCTGCCATTTTTTTGGTGATTTTGTTCAACTCTGGTGTGTCCAAACTGTCCATTTTTAATTTCACAAGGCTTTTTCAAAATATTCCTTAAATCTACAAGCAACATGGTAACATAAAATGCAGAAGGAAATTTTTGCCAGCCTACATTTAGTCAACAATATAACACTGCAAAGATGGTAAAAAATTTCAAATAAACGAGTTACTCGTTACGGCCCACCCTAACTACAAAGTCGGTGGGGAGGTGAAAGATCTATAACAATCGCTGTAATAATTTTACAGATTACTTTCGATATATATTGACAACTTTCTCTCGCCCTTACTTGTTGAAATTCAGGAATAAGTTTTTTCACTGCACCCTACCCTAATAGTACAGGGTGGTTGATTTACAGTGTTGCCACTGATGTTTCAGAAATCAACTCTGATTTCGCTATCAAAAAACCTCAGAAAGGCCCAGACTGTTTATATCGGCAATTTTAGACTCCTTTATTCAAATGAAGTTGGATTTCGGATGAGGGCTAACAAAACGTTCGTCAAATGAACTAAATCAAATGTAGTTGCAACTTTCAATTTTTGAAAAAAATTATTATGAACGTTGTCAGAGACGGGGCATCCATTTCGACAATAAGCTGAAGCGGTATGCCGTGTGCGCATGCGCAGTGGGTAGGTCGAGTCTACAAGAATTTCAAACACAACACGCGTGGCTTACGAAGTTTTAAATTTGTCTGAAGTATCCGGCAAATTTTCTCAATACATCAACAATCCAGCTTTTTAAACCACCTAGAACATCAATGCTCTTCCTACAGGATTGACCTGACCTGTAGGCCACATGTCAGAGATGTAGATATGGCTTAACAAGAAGTGGAGTGACATATATTGAGATGTCAAAATGATTTATTTCTGCATAGAGCCATTCTTCTGCGTAACCAGGTCATAAATTATTCGTGAATTGACAACGTAAGATCTTGATTGTGGAGTCTAAAATTAAAATGAGTGGAACAAAAATTATGTAGCACAACCAGTTTACTTTGAATTTCACTATAAATACAAATATATTGCTCAGTGCACAAAATATTCATGCGCTGTAAATACAAAAATGGTCACGTAACTTAAATAGACCCAGATTTCGTCAAAAACAGATACCCAGCGAAATCCAGATCTAGTGGGAAAAACACAGCTGTGGCATTTCTGGTGAGCAGGGTGGCGCCAAATTATAGGCCAATGTGAGCCTGTGCTACCGAGCACGCGACTCTGAAATGCCTTCTGCCCTGGTTACTTGTATGACTGCCCTGGTTACTTGTATGACTGCCCTGGTTACTTGTATGACTGCCCTGGCTATGCCCTGCCTACAAAAAATGTCTGGCGACGCCACTGGTCAAATTAAATATATGATGCAGATATGCATCGTACTTAATGAATCTTTGTTTTACCCGAGTTTTGAATAGCGTGCACAAGTCATGAATTAGTCCTATCCTTGAAATATCCACATTTCACTTTTTCCACATCAGTCCGGAATTTGGGAGTCATCCTTGACCAGGAACTCACATTTACGCGGCACATTAACCTTCTGTGTCGCAGCTGTTTAACCTACCAGCTTCGGCAGCTCAAGGTCATTTCCCGCTCTTTGACTCCTAGCGCAGCCGCAACACTTGTTCATGCGTTTGTAGTTTCACGCTTGGACTACTGCAGTTCCATATACGTTGGACTTCCAGCCTGTCGGGTGGGGCCCCTAAATAGGGTCCTGCGCACAGCTGCCCCCCTCATAGGCCGCATTTCCAAGTTTGGCCGAGTCTCCGAGTACATGAGGGATGTACTCCACTGGCTCCCTTACCCACAGTGCATTACATACAGAATTTCCGTCTTGGTCTGGCGCTGCTTTGGCTCCTTTATACTTGCAGGAGCTCTGTTGCTCGACCACGCTTGTTCAACGCCACTGCTCTCTCCGCTCAGCTGCACAAGTGGAACTTATTGCTCCACGCTCACGGACTGCAATCAGGCAGCGCCGTGCTTTCTTCGTGGCTGGAATGAGCTCCCTGTTATCCTTCGTCAAATACCTATTAGCCTTTCTACTTCATTTCTTTCTCTTCTCAAGACTGTATTATTCGACCGGGGTTGGACTGGGAGCACTCCTGAGTAGTAACCTTAAAGGAGCGCTATATCAAATTCTCAGTAAATAAATAAATAAATAGTCTAAATAACTTTTTGTTTTGCAAAAACATTTGGAGATTCCCCAATCTCTGGGTGAGCAAGTTCATTCCCTGTCTAAACCGATGCCTCAAAACTATTTGCAGAACACAATATGACAGTTCATCACATGAATACAAAAAGTTTATGACAGTATGTCAAATCAAATATATAATGCAGAAAAGTCAGTTTTCAGCAGATGCAAACCTTGAATGCACAGAGTTGCAGATAGTCGTATGGAACCCTGTTCTCAAAATCCTCATCAGTAGCCACGATCTCATCCGCTGGTGGTTCCTCGCGACCTGGAAACTTTCCATCCCTGCATCTCCTGAAGCACTCTGACTTAGCGGTGGCTACATCGAGGTACTGCGGCTGCAGGAAGTTGGTCGCATCGATTTCGATCAGCGCCGCCGCTCCCCCGGCTCCTGTCTGGCACCCGATCCAGCACCGTGCCGCTTCGTACCGGTAGTTTCGATGGTCGTCAAGGGCCTTCGTTAGCCATGTGTAGCATTCGAACCAGCGCTGCTGGTTGTAGGCATGAACGACATCGCGATACAGCGAGTGATACGTGGCACCTAATCCTCGTGCACCGTCGAATTCGACTAGAAGCAACGATAAAACGCACGTCAAAATCGTTGCCGTGACTTTCGACGCCATGGATAGTAATCCCCCTCAAGACACGTCGTCGTCGGCTCCCTTCTTCCACACCCTACCACAACCGTCTGGGTCACGGTAGTCTCAAGCCGTCTATTATCTTTTGCTACGGAAGTTGTCGAACTCGTTTAGCTCAGCTGAACCTGGGACTAGGCTGAACTATGAAAATACTGATATTATATAAGATCGTGCACGTCGATCAACACGCGTATATTTAAGTACATTCAATTGCCGACTTATACATACATATGTATATTTGTTAACATATGTAAGAAACAGATGACTGTGCATATGTATATACACACATACATATATAATTATGATTATTTTAAGCTCTTAAGCCGGACAAAAACTTTCACACCTCTGGCAATGAGTAATTGTATAGCGCTTTCTTTCATAGAGGCTTTCTAAGCAACGTAAGTAAGTAAGTATATGCCGCCTGCAAACGCACTGCAGGTGCCTGCGAATTCGCGCTCTGCGAGTGCCGTAGAAACTTCGAGATTGCGATAACATCTGAGAAATAAATTTTGTTAATTAAACACGAATCTAAGACGAATTTCCTAATTTAGCACGTAATAGAAAAGATTCCAATTTATTTGTAAAACGCGCGTTCAGGAAATTTGAATTTATTTATGACTTTTGCTGGCAACGATTAACAGCCTGCGGTAGTTAGTAGGTCAATTTTGAAACCTATGTGTGAATCAAATAATTTTCGTGATCACTCACTTGTTACTCATAATTTACACTGTTTTTGCAGACGTTAAAAATCTTGCTGGGTGTCCCAATTGCCGATTCGTATAAAAATTGTATTTATTGCTGCTTCATTCTGTTGAAAGAAACATATTAGCCTGAAAATTTGCATTATGAATAAATGTAAAAATCTAAGAACTTTCACTGCAGATGGTCCTGGGATTATTACTTTGCGTTTTCTTCCAAAATCCAAAAAAGAGTAGAGTTATAGACGGGGAGACAAAAAGAGACACCTAAGAAAAACTGATGACAAGCAAATCTCTACATGAACTTAATCCATACACTGTGTAGTAAGTCCTGGTGAAGATACACACAGATCCGACGACAATTAATATACAGGGTGGGCCAAAAAAGATGCCTCTGAGTTTTTTGCCAATATAGACCATGTTTGGAATATGAAAATTACACTGTTAGAAGCAAATCACGTAAAAATTTGCTAATAGACGTTTCTATACTAATCTGACCCTGCTGAAAACGAAAATCGCGGTTTGCAAGCTAGAATTTTTGGGGTTGCATGGGAAAACAAGATGGCGGACAAACTGGCGGTCAGTTGCTTCACATGGCTATAAGTTAAGTACTGTATGTGATAGGAACACGATTTTAGACTTTAAATTAAAATTATAGGTTTCAAGAGATGCAATGGAACCAAAAACACGCAAGCAGCACTGCAAAGAAAATCAAAATGGCGGACAAAATGGCGGCCAGAAGCTTAAACGGCTATAAGTGAAGTTATGTATGCAATGGAAACATGATCTCAAGTTCTAAATCAACATTTTCGGGGTCAAGGAATACGATGGAACCAATGTCACATATGAGGCACTGCAAGAAAACCAAAATGGCGGACAAAATGGCGACCAGAATCTTAAAATGGCCCTAAGTGAAGTCATGTTTGCAATGGAAACATGATCTCAGGTTCTAAATCAAAATTTTCGAGGTCAAGGAATACGATGGAACCAATGGCACATATTGTGTAGCACGCAATGAAAACAAAATGGAGGCCAGAAGCCTAAAATGGCTATAAATTAAGTCATATATCTAATGGAAACATGATTTCAGAGTCTAATTCAACATTTTCAAGGTCAAGGGATGTGATGGAATCAATATCACACAGGTGGCATTGCCAATAAACCAAAATGGCGGACGAAATGGCGGCCAGAATCTCAAAATGGCTACGAGTGAAGTCATGTAGGGCCTATATGCAATAGGAACATGCATGATTTCAGCTTTTACCAGGTATTTGCGAGATGACATCTAGGACCCATGCTGTGGAATTTATCTACAATATTCACTTATTTGGCCAGATAATGATCATGCAAATTATCACAACTACCTCAGCAAGTCTTAAACCAATTAAAGAGTCTTCGTCAAAAGAACATAGCTACAGAGAATGCAATCCACGAGCTAACCAGAAGCTCAGCTTAGTCTGCCAAACTGAAGAGTGTATTGTCACTAGACACCCAGGGTGGAAAAACAGAGTTCTTGCAGATACAATGAGGCTAATATCTCAAAGCACCGCCTAATCAACACACAGACCCTGTAGGCAATCCGCTGCGGGAAAGGGAGCCAATGCAAGACATCCCGCATATGATATGAGACATGACCAAATTTGCGATATGCCCATAAGTCGCAACGCAGTTCATGTGACCCGTTCCAGACAAATTATTGATGGGCAAGCAATGGTACCAGCAATAGGAAACCTTCAAAGCAGAAAAAGGTGACCTGGCAGATACAGTGGTCATCGGTGTAAATGTACTCATGTCCTCTGGTTTCAATCTTACTTTTTGAACTCTCTCAGTCTCAAACGATCATAATTATCTGGAAACTTCAGTTCTGTTTAGATCCCTGTCTTTTTGTGTGCCAGAGCTAGAGTTCTCTGTCTTAGGGCCACTTCTATTCATTTTGCACGTGGCAGATGGGCCTATTACTACTCTTATTTCCAGGCACTCTTTCTCACTGGTCATTTCTCATTTTTTCTGTACATAATTATTACCAACTTTACTCGCTCCTCCTATATCCAACTGGGTTTTGCTCCGAAAGATCTAAGAGATCTAATTCGCTCTTCTCATTCTACAGCTTCTCTCCGACCTCTTCGCTCTTCGAACTGCAATGATCCGTTTGTCCAGTAATCATGGACTACTTTGGCCCAAACTAGATCACCTTCCACCACTACCCTTTCCCTCTGGAATGCCCTCCTTTCCTCTTTGCGTGTTCTTCCGATATCTATTTCTACCTCTCCTCAAACTCCATTTCTTCTCTCGGGGTACTCACACTGGAAGTGATACTGAATGGTCACAGCTAGTAGCTTCAAGTTACTTTACATTATTACATAAAACCAAACTTCGGAAAACATTTGCTTTCAATGACCAAGCAAACTTGAAGTTGCATTGTATCCACTAGGCTAAGGGCATGCATGCATACATTGCATAGGCGGAAATGTGGTATATAGAAGTTGGGGGCGCGTATTTTTCTCCAATTGACCATATGCACGTCCTAACATTTAAGTATTGGAGGGACAAATGTATGGACGGTCTTCCCACAACAAACATTGAGGGGACCGTCCTCTGTCCCCCCTCCCCCACCAGTCTCCGCCCATGCATGCATGCACAACTCAGTTGGCTGAATTGTCTGGACAGACTGCGTACAGACATTAATATGCAGCATATAAGCCTAATGATCCTAATGCCACATCCCTCTGTCTTTACTCCCTCCTTTTTAGTAACGGATATAGCTTATAACCATCGAGCTTGACCACATAACTTCACTAGGCCTACCTTTTAGCTAGGCTAGAGATCGTCAGAACTGAACGTCATCTAGTGCATTCTATTTAAGCACAACTACTAGTCTGACATATTAATTTTATCTTTGCGTTATGACAATCTCCGCAAATGCCCTTTACAATATTGACTGTTTAAGTTGCGTCTGTGTCAGCTTAGCACCTATAATGACGAGTAGGCTATTTTGATTGATTAATTACAAATAACACACACACCACGACACTGTAGGCTAGGCTACTCGTCCTTGAAAACGTGCAAATAATTCAATTAGAGCACCATAACCTCAAAAGAATTAGCGAAGAAGGCCTAGTATTGATTTTCGTATAATAACTAATAAATATGCCATAATTGAATTGTTTTAGAACTCTTGAAACACTTAAATAGAATAATAATTAAAGTAAGATCGACGTTTGTTTACAACCCAGACAGCATGCTTGCTACTGAATATTCATAAAGTGGAGTTTAATTAATGACGAAATTATGACGTTAGCTATTGAATATTCAAACTTCGGCGATTTACTAACGGTGAAATGGTGCGCTTTCTACTGAATATTCATAAAGCGGTGATTGGCTGATGCACCACTGCCAAAAACAGAGTTCGATACTAATTTGCTTCTTAAAAAGATGCAAATTGATCGTGAACTGTGTATCTATTTTTGCAATATCTACGCAAAAATATGTACACGAAAAAGTAAAATGTAGCTTGTCATCAGTTTTTCGGAGGTCTTACAGTGAGAATATTTTTAACGCTCGGACTATTAGTTGAGATATTATTGACTGCGAACAGATTTTTGACCACATGCCAATTTCGTTTTTTACTTATAAACTAATTCCTATGACTTCGGTTTTGTAAGCCCTAGAGAAATCTTGGCACTATGATTACGAAATTTACGATTAATTAGATGCGATTTAGTTTTTTTAAAGTTTCTTAGACGCGGCCCGAGATTTTTAACATGACGTCATTCACAGGTGTCCATAAAGAAGGTAATATGTAATCTTTCACAGTGAAAGGTTAAAGTAAAAACAATAAAGCCGTTTTATTTCTTTGTATGACTATTTTATAAAGTGTTGATCACGTAAAAGATTCCATTCTTCATTCTGTTGGATAGTTGTAATCAGGCAAGCACGGCATAATTTTTATGAAAATATTGCATGTACTGTCTGACGTTCGCAATATGCTTACAGGTTTTGAAATGACGCACCGGATTCGAACCCTGATGGGGTTATCCTCCCTGAGAGGGGCGTGAATGATTGGCTGGACGAATAACATTATTAAACTGAGTTAATATTTATCTCAGCTTTATTTCTCCCAGATATTGATTTAACGGTAATGGTAGCCAGTTAATTGTATGGAGAAATGCAGATGTATAGTAATGTATTGTACAGG
Organism: Lumbricus rubellus; assembly: GCA_945859605.1. Taxonomy (NCBI): domain Eukaryota; kingdom Metazoa; phylum Annelida; class Clitellata; order Crassiclitellata; family Lumbricidae; genus Lumbricus; species Lumbricus rubellus. The sequence continues at coordinate 46,600,430 of OX243816.1, forward strand.
TTATTGTATCGGGGGTCAACTCGAATCCCCCAAACCGGGATCCCCCAAACCGGAATCCCCCAGACCTGAATCCCTGAAAGCGCTGAAATACCTTAGCACCCGATTTCTTGGAAACAGTTTCATAATAGAAGCGGCCGAACTCTGAAAAAATTCATGTTCTATTGAATACATGGATAATTGACCTATTAAGTGTTGTTGATGACATGGTTTTGTGTCTAAAAAATCATTGGGTTTTATGAAAATCGATTTGCGGGATTCGGGCAACGTGTGTCAGTTTTGCTGTGTTTCTGGTGTAGCTCTTTTCGGTAATATCCCAGACTGGCTGCCCGTACTCCAAACAATATGGCTGCCAACGAATGCAATAAAATTAGAGCGCGACCATCGACGACATTGTTCATCAATTCAGCTTCAATTTCAGCAGAATGACTGCACTAACCCTAAAACTAACCCTAACCAACCCTCACGACGCCTAACCTGAGCCCTAACCGACCCTCACGTTGCGATGACGTCTATAGGTCGCGCTCTAATTTTATTGCATTCGTTAACGGCCATATTGTTTGGAGTACGGGCAGCCAGTCTGGGATTTTACCCTCTTTTCATTAATACAGTCTTGATTTTTTGTAGACAGTCGAAAAAGCGAAGAATCGATTTAGAAGTTGTTTTTAAAATGGAGTTCACTGCGGAAAACGTGGAGAAGGTAAATGCAGACATCAGTTTTTTTAAACATGTCTAGTTATTTGTACAGTGAGTCTCATATTGATAAAGATTGCTTACTTACTTTCTTAATTAGTTATTTCTATTGTCACTTTGCTACTTAACCTGCTTTCTGCATTACAGTTACTAGAATATAGCTCCCTGTCCATAAGCGTATTGAATACAGGGTCTCTTCCTAGGTCTTGCTCCAACTTACCTACTTGATAGATCTTTGTCAGCCTGTGTCAGGTACTCGGACTAGTTGGTCACTAGCCTACTCACTATGCTCGGCTGATAGGAGATTGCTTTTGGTCCCGTCTGCTTGTACCTCCATCATGCAAAGTCATGCTTTTTCTGTGGTTGGCCCGGTGGTATGGAATGGCTCCCTCTTGAACTGTGCCTCTTCCCTAGATCACTCTGATAATTCTATAAGCAGTTGAAAACTGTTCTTGTGAGTCATGTGGAGTTGGGACTTGGGAGCACCTCTGAGTAGTTTTCTCGAAGAGGTACTATCTAAATGAAAGAATGAATATTTACTTTCCATCTTGAGCAGAACTTTTCATCTTAATGACATTTAATCAGAAGCGTCCTTTGACGTAATGACAAAAATGCCATCTCTTATTCAAAATGCTGATCCAGGGCACACTTTTTCTTCTAAATTAAAAATTGTGGAAATTCACACCTTTTCAAAAATGCTGCCCAGGACAACCACCTATATCGCCTATTCCTAAGGCCAGTACTGCATTTAATGTCATTTTGTCTAGCATAAGGAGCATGTCGGATTCAGTTTTCTTCAATTGGAGGCTTAATATATGAAAATATCTAATTAAAATCTTTTGCAGGCCGTCATTCAATTCTACCAGATTACGGATAATCAGCAATCGGCCGAAATCAACCAGTATCTGACAGCCGCCCAATTCTCGAAGGACGGTTGGAGATTCTCGTGGGAATTACTGCAGCCACACCGAGTAACGTTTTATTCTTAGAAAATCTTCTGAAAGTCGCGATGTTGTGTATGACCTGCGCTTGACATAGCGAAACTCTTACCACTTATGTGCAATGCATTTGTATACGGCCACTTATATAGCGCCTTAACAAGAATCCCGCATCAGTGTACGAGAACGCTGAACCATAGTCCCCTCGAGTCGCAGAGAGTAAGGATGGACAACCTAGTTGACTGGCTGGAGATTGAAATCGGAGCTCTCTAATGTACTCTGAGGCCACACCGGCCATTGATGTTCGTCTGCAACTGGAAGCCAGCAGTGCAAAATGTCTCTTAGACTATAGATCGATATGCGACGTTATGCGCGAGAATTTGGTAGCTTAGCATGTGCTGCAGTTGAGAAAAGACTGAAGCTGTCATATCCAGAACTTTGGGAGACCCGAAACATTATAAATTGGTATTATACGATACGATGCAATATATTGTCCTGTGACTTTGCTGCATCTTTCGACAGAAATCTGAAACGAAATTTCTGTCCTCGCGGTGATTTGAACCCATGACGTCGATTGATATTCCAGCATACTAATCACTACACCACCGAGCGTAATACCGTTTCGTTTTGAATTCGTGCAGTGTTAGAAGCTCGGTTGGGATGATGGACAATGAGTTCCATATTGTCCTGCTGTGATTTTCAACCGGGAAAAAGGTTGAAAGTTTGAACCACTGTTGTATTACAAGCCTTCGATATCAATTGAACGGCATGCTTGTTTTTGTAATGTAGAACCAAGTCTGACATACAATGTTTGCAACCGATCTTTGTTTGTAACTTGTAGAATGTGGAAGTTCAGTTCTTCGGCGCTAACACTCTTCACACGAAGATCGCTCGATTTTGGTCAGCACCAACACAACTTTGTCTCACTGCATTGTTGATTTCAGTACTGCTGGCTAAACTGATAAAGGATTTCAGGAGTTATTTATTACAATTACAGCCTGGAACTAAGCTGTTTGCAACATTGTTAAAAGCCGCTGACATGCTACTGCTAATGATTAATTATTAGTAAACACACTTGCAGCTCGCTTTTGATTATTGATTAATTTTATTATTTATTTCTGATTGTACTTATTGATTACTATTTATTATTACTAAATTCACTTGCAACCTCTATTGATTACTAATAATTATTAATAAATATTTTAATTGCATTTCTTGATTGCTATATAATTAATGATTGATTAATTTTTTGCTAACTTCACTTGCAATCACTATTGATTAAATATTGATTACTAATTAATAGAACTTTATATATTATTGAGCACTACTTGCAGTAACTATTAATTATTGTATGCTATTAATTATGAATTATTAACAGTTACGCTTGCAATTACTGTTAATTAAATTGATTACTAAATTAATAATTATTATTAATTGCGTATCCTGGGTTTGCATGCAGGCATGAAATTCCTCCGGAGCAGATTGAAACTCTTCGTTCTCAACTTCTTCAGCTCGTCGTCAGTTACGCGTCTGGCATTCGCGTTGTTCTCACACGACTTTGCGTCGCTGTAAGTCGTCGACTTCTTTGTCTTTCGAGAAGTGTTCAAGTGGTTTGCATGCTGGAACGTTGATCGAGATGTCAAGGGTTCAAATCCTCGCCATATCAGAAATTTGATTTGCGATTTTTGCGTCACTTGTGCCGTGTGACTGACTCGACTGTAATGAGTAGACTATTGTCAGTGGGAAGATGAGACGGCGAGGGAGAGGATTGGACACCCTCATTCGTATATGCTGAGGCTAAGAAAATGAAGTCGTCTACTGCACTGTGTACCCACAGTTGCCTCTGACCTTGCTGAAGGGACTGCTCTTCTTCTTGTTCTTATGTACATAAATTTACCTATAAATTTTAGAGGTTGTTTTGTGTCATTGAGTAGAGTCTGGGATACAACTGGCTAATCCAAGACCCAGAAGGGACCCACTTCTGCATAAACCGAGTCACCTATAACAGACACCTAGGTTAACTCTTTAATGCCGAGATGGTAGTAAATGGTATGGGAAATCCTATACCCTCCGGCATTAAAGGGTTAAATAGACACTTACTGTAAATTGGTAGCTCTGATTAGTTTAAATATTGGCTCTACATAAATGTTGAATTGCTATTATAAATGGATGAGTTATGTATTGTTTGTTTGTTTATCTCTGCAGCTGTCGTCGCTGTTGCTTCAGACGTTGCCAGAGCGTTGGCCAGATGCCGTACCCAGCATCATCAACATGTTCAAGCAGAACGATGGACAGGTAGAAACACGAGCACACACACAGGCACACATGCATCACACGTACACATGCAGGGACACACTCAAATGAGCACACACTTCCAGGTACACACACGCACAGGTGCACAGGCACACACACACATACGAACACACACACATACGCATTTGCACACACATACGAACACACATGTACGACAACATCAACAGCAACATTATCATCATTGTAGACGTCATGATCATTGTATTGTATCTGACCATTTATAAAGCGCTTCTTGCAGCAAGAGCCTTTCAGAAGCGCTCCCAGTGCGTTCAGCCCCTAGAAAACAGGCAAGTTTTTAGACAAGAGAAAAATAAGATACGCGAACTGATGGGGGAAGCCTATTCCATAGTGAGGGACCAACGCAGGCAAATGATCTGGATTGAGTCATAGCGGTCCTGACTCGTGGGACAAAGAGGTCAAGGCGATCAGAGGACGATCATCAACAACAACATCATTTTCATAATATTAAAAAGTAACTTCTATTGTGCCAGTGTCTTACTCACAAACCATCAACCGATGGCGCTCTAAAACCAAGCTCTGTTCTCTGGTCGTCAGCAATGTCGCAAAGTTGTTTTTAGATGACCAATTTGTCTTTAAAAGTCGAGATCTGAACGTGAAGAGTGTTTCTGTGTTTCAGCAAGAGCAAAACGATCTTGTTCTGTTTGAAATACTGAGAGTTCTTCCCGAGGAAGTGAGTCACATTTCTGTTTTTGTGTGTTTTTTTTGCCGAGATTCTTTCATTGCATGTAGCACAGTTGGAATGAACCACGTGAACCGAGCCAAGTAGGAATAATTCACACTTGCCTTGTTTTCAAGGTGTGCGTAGCTGCAATTTTTTAAATGCCTGAAAATTTTAGTAAATTTTTAGAGTCATAATTGACTCAGGCACTTCAAAAATTCTCAGAAAAACCAATGATTTTGTAGAGTCCCTGAAATCTGATGACAGATATTGACAGATTGACCAAAAGAATTTTTTTTAAAAGAATTAGGGATTTTGCAATAATGATGTTGTAAACCTTGACGAACGAATTATCCTTCTAGAGTGACGTTTCTGATGTTCATATGCTTTGTTCCAGTTCTTTACGTCTCATTTGCTGCCGACAAGACGTGGCCCGGTGCAGAACGAATTACAACGAGACCTGAAAATCGGTGAGCGATCAATTCTTGAATTGCTCATCGTCTTAGCAACAGATATTTATAATCTTTGTGCTAGATCTCATAATTTCTCATTACCTCATCATACATGTAACTTCATTTCATGTATTCTGTATATTGTATAAGCACATCTACCCAGGTACTAACAATTTTTTATACTCTTTCTCCATTATTGCCCTGAACAATCTATTTGAGATGCACCTGTGTTGGCTTAATTAGTTGCTGTAAATGAATTGATTGATTGACAGATTGATCGATTGATTGATTGATCAATTGATTTTTTGATTGATCGATTGATCGATCGATTGATTGATTGATTGATTGATTGACTCTCTTTGACTCTTCCATTTCCAGTTGCTGAGCTGCTCTACCAGAGTCTGACCGCAGACATATCGTCGAATCGTAGTGAGCAAGTCTTGCGCTGTTTCTGCAGTTGGTCGCAGCTCGGTTTTCCATTGCCCGAGTCAGAGCCGCTCATATTGCTCGTCTTCGAGACGCTCAAAGTGGACATCTTGTTTGACATTGCGGTTGATTCGCTCATTCATGTCTTCTCGCATCCAGATAATCACAAGTAAACACGCCAGACAGTTTATCATCATCATTATTATCATCATCATGATTATTATTATTGTGATTATTGTTGTTATTATTATTATTATCATCATCATTATTGTTATTATTATTATTGTTATTACTATTATTATTCCTTTCAATATCTTTGACAAAAACAACATCAGACACAACAACCACGATAAACAACAGAAGCGGTAGTCATTGTTCTAAATGATGATAAAAGTGCCATTGTTAGATCTCCTGAAGATCTGACTCAGCTAAAGTGCCTCGAAAGGCCACCGAGTTGAAGCGCTGGACAGTAATAGAGAGGCGATGCAGCAAAAAGCAGGTTTCTCTCATATCACATTATTATTATTATTATTATTATTATTATTATTGCGAGCGGTGTTCATGTGCACAGAAATGCATATTATATCGGAGGTGCAGTTAAGTGCGTGCGTTAGTACGACCTTCATACTCAAGAGCAACTGCCGCAAGCCCAACATTGAAGGTGATGATGCCTAAGTTGTGGTCTCTTGCCTTGACTGTTGTAGTGCTCTGAATTTTTGGCTGCTGGCAGTTGCTTTGGAGTTATAAAGGCCATACTTATGTACTCACTTAACAGTACTCTCAAAGCACTTTTTTGTGATTAAAGTTTCAGTGTGTTAGGTCGCAAGTTCCTTTGATGCGTCTGTCTTGAATGGGAGCTATATAAATTTGCGATTACACAATTACGGTTTCAAGTGCTTGGAGAAAAGAGGCTGAGATCATGTAGCGTAATATTGACGTTGAGTAGATGTAGTAGTGCACAAAAGATTGTTAGGATGCAACTTTGATATATTCTCTATCCGTCAGCTTTTGTTGCGTTGTACAATTTGTTGTGCTGGTACTAACTCTGGGTGGTACTGTTGTCTGCGTTGTTTTCGTTGTTGTTAGGTTTCCAGTAAGTATGCAGCGGTTGCTGATGCGCGTTGTGCAACTGAACGAGATGCTACAACAAGCGATCAACGAGAAAGACATGGTGAGATATGAGTTGTGAAACTTGTCTCTCTTCTTTGAACATTCATTTCGTTAAATTCAAGCATTAATTTATTTGTGTTTTTATCTTTTATTCATTCGTTCTTTCACTCATTAGTTTATTTATTCGTTCATTCGTTCGTTCACTCGCTTATTCATTTATCCATTCATTCATTCATTCATTCAACCATTCATTTATCCATTGATTTGTTCATTCATTTGTTCATTCATTCTTTCATATTTATTCACTCTTCCATTCATTCACTCACTAATTTATATGCTGATTCACTGGTTTATTCATTCAGTAATTATTCATTGAGTCTTCTAATTTATGCACTAATTAATTAATTAATTAATTAATTAATTAATTACCTAAGTACTAATTCAATTGTTAATTCATTCAGAGAATGGGCGACAGATCATGTAGGTGAAATGAAGCGTGAAAGCAGCACCGCAATCCGATGCAAGATACGTTGGGTATAAAGGCAGCAAGTGCAGCACATCACGCTTATTATAGGCAATTCATGTGTCCAATATCTTTTCAGTTTCTTGGCTGAGTGGTTAGATGATAGAGCAGCTATGGTGGTTTAATCTTCCCCATCTAGTTAACCCTTTAATGCCGAGAAGTTCTATACCCTCTGGCATTATAGGGTTAAACACTGTCGTTTTGCGTGTGTTTCAGGACGTGTGCCAGGGTATCTGCAAGTTGATTGTTATCGCCGCCGACCACAACACGAAACTTCTGACGAGTCTTTCGCTCGGTGATGACCAACAGAAACTTATCGCATTCAGTGTCATTGGAATGATCCTTGTAAGTTACTGCATCCATCGACGATTTCCTTATCTCTGGTCTTCTTCAGTTCACTGTTATTGTTGATGATGATGCTGGTGATAACATTGAGGATGACTTGTTTACGATGATGATGATGATGATGATGACAACGACGAAGATGGCAATGGATGATAATGATGATGGTGATGATGATGATGATGATGATGATGATGATGGATGATGATGGCGATGGATGATGATGATGATGATGATGATGATGATGATGATGATGATGATGATGATGATGATGATGATGATGATGATGACGACGACGGCGGCGGCGGCGACGGCGACGGCGACGGCGATGGATGATAATGACGACGATGATGAGGTAACTGGATATTAAGCGCCATTGACTTCATTTTCTTGGTATAAGAGGCAGTCATCCAGTCCTCTCCCTCTCCATCTCATCTTCCCACTGACAATGGTACATTCAGTTAATTCTCATTTCTTCCCTGGTGATGATTTGAACCCTGACCTCTCGATTGATGGTCCAGCATGCTAACCACTAGACTACCACGTGTAAAGGCTGAATCTTTAGTCGTCATGGTGACTGTGATGGTGGTGAATATTGAGCGTCTGGTCGTAGCATCGATTGATCGTTTTCCGTCCATTTTGTCTTTCTTAGAACTGTTCGGGAATTCCTGGGAATTACCCGGTTGATGAGTGCTGCAGCGACGTACCGTTTGGTTTCTGGTATAATTTCCAGGTATGTTGATTCGTTCCACCAATCAATCGACCAATCAATCAGAAAATTTATAATTTTTTACCTATTTTTATGATGTGATGCTGCTATTTCTGTAGTAAACAACATGGTGAACAATTATAATGCGAGACTTTTAAGTGGATATTTAAATGATCGTTTGCTTTTGACGTAGATGCTGATGAAAATATCGAAAATGGTGACAAAATTATCTGTTTTTTTTGCAACTATTTAGTCTGCTTGACTTTTTTATGCAAAAAGAATATAGTAACTAACTTGGTGACTGTATTTTTACAGTTTTCTTGCTTGACGCAATGTTGGCCAAATTAAAATCGAATGTTATCGATTAATCACGATTAATTTTTGGTGTTTAGCCGATTATAAATATTTTAATGAGTACCAGCCATGCTTCAAAGCATGTGGGGTGCGGTGGTGTAGTGGTGGCGTCGTTGCCTTGGAGCCGGAAGGTTCGAGGTTCGAATCCACCTCGCCACGTAAGGAACTTGGGCAAGTCCTTTACTCACAATTGCTCAGCGGTTCGGCGTGAAACTCCGATGTAGTGTCCGCTCTGCATTCGGGAGCGCCTCTGAATAGGGAGAGCTTGAAGGGGCGCTATAACAAGTGCACCTACAAAAAAACAAAGACAATATTAGACAGCGGCGTTATGGATGTTGCTGATTAAGAATTGTTTCATTTGGATATATATATATATATAATTATATATATATATATATGATGCTGGAGCGCATTGTTTTGTACGTAGGATGAGCTTCTCGGTTCTTCGAACGAGCAAAGGCCGCAACTTCTGCAGATCTATTGTCCAGTCTACATGAATCTCGTTACGATTCTCCTCTCGAAAGTCAAATATCCACCAGATGAAGAATACAAAAGCTGGAATGGAGGTACTTTGTGCGAATCTCCAAGACTTCTCAGACTAAGCAGAATTTAAGAGGTCATTCAAAGGTGGCTCTGAAGAAAGGAAGCGCTTGTCAGGATTGGCTATTCATGTAATGTAATCGGTAATTTCTATAGCGTCACTTACAGCCATGGCCATTCAGTAGCACTCCCAGTGCGATTAATTATCCCAACGGATGAATTGAAGCTTTAAACTGTGACACTGGACATGGCGCAATTGCAGCCTCAAACAGTTTGTAAGTTAGTTTTCATATCGTGAGTAAAACTTGTTGTCTTTTTTAGATGAGCAAGAATCACACAGATGTTACCGGCAAGACATCGCCGACAGCTTAGTAAGTGAAGCGGATTGTTTTGAATTCTAAAATTATGTTCATTCAAATATTTATATAGCAACTCTTCAATGAAACTACTCATAGGTGCTTTCCACTCCAGCACAGCAGTGCATGTATTTTGTGTATTTATGTAATGTAAGTAAACATGTATGTGTAAAGCCAAGGTTAGGTGAGGGCACTCCTTGGTAGATGGTCTTGAATGGGTTCTATATAAAACCTCATGAATGAAAGAGTGTTTGCTGTGGTGTGTGTATACATGTAGGTACGTATGTGCGCATGTAATGTATCTATTCAACGCGTGAAACAGTGCATTTGTGTGTAGGTAGATTTGTGCGCGTGTGTGTATTTCTACGTAATAACTGAAAAGGTTAAATTTGCGGTAGGAAATATCTGTATAGATCTGTTGACAATGATAATAATTTACGGCAAAGTGTTTGTGTTGATTTCAATTGATTGTCTGATGTCTTTCGTTTTTTCTACCAGATGTACACGTACAGTCTGTTGCATGAACCGTTGGTTGGCTTCCTCTGTCATCTGCTTAAAGACGTTCTGGAAAAGGCCGGCACACAGGATGTTCCATGGCAGGTAGGTAGGGAATCATGACCATGGGTACACACTTATGTAGCTCCTTTCAAGAAAACAATTAAGAGTCACTACTGACTGATTTCCACAAGTAATCACGTGTATCTAAGTTACCTAGCAATCTCAGTCATGAACTTCTTGGTCTTTCTCTGCCCCTCTACTGCAACAATGTTTGAAAACCATTCTCTTCGATCGTGAAGTTTGGTGATGTCAGGTTGCTATCGGTCTCTGAGGAGTTTCTCTTGAAGTGGCGCTATATAAATTCATGATTGCGATCACGATATATTTATGTTGCACCTTTTCAGGAAAATATTTCAGATGTGCATCTGGCAGCTTCTGGCTCTTGCAGCTAATGTATATTCGACAGCCTGTTCTTTGTGCAATTAATTTAATATTGTAATTAAGTAATTATTTGCATTTGAATCCTTGTCACCGATAATTTTGTTGTTAAGAATTTTTATTTCAAGCTTAGCGTCTAAAAGACGTTTTAAAATTGATATTTACGTTTTAATGTTTGTTATTTAGAGATTTTGTTTTTGTTGTTGTCGTGGTTTTAGGAGATCGAGACGCTTTTGTTTGCGTTGACGTCAATTGCCGAAGGAATTCAGTTGGCCGACTGTGAACAGATGGTCAACGCGTTCCATCTATTGTCTAGCATTCCATGCACCAACTGCACGCTTGTCTCACAGGCAATGTACTTCATCGGTCAGTACATAAACCATTATAGTTGTCTTGTTGTGTCGATTTGTGTTTTGTCTTTTAATTGCATTGTCTTGTATTATGTACTCTTGTTTTGTCTTGAATTGTACTGTATAGCATTGTCTTGTGTTGTAATGTTTTGGATTGTCTTGTTTTTTGTCTTTTTTTATTACCTTGTATTGCATTGTCTTGTGTTGTACTGTTCATATTGTCTTTCTTGTCTTTTCATTTATTGTTTGTCTTCTTTTGTCTTGTCTTTTATTGTTTTGTATTGTATGGTATTCTATTTAAAAGACCATGTGTCGGATTGTGGCCGCTATAAATTCTACAAGACTGGCAGGAACCAGCAGCATAGCATCTTCATTTGTTTCTGCTTATTTAGTTGTGTATGTGTTTTGTGTTCAGGGGCTTTTTCCGAGTGGATGGGAGAGCATCCCGAGATGCTGTTGACGGCCATTCCAATGTTGCTTCAGGGTCTTTCCAATCCAGAGCTTGCCGTCGCAGCCACACTCGCCCTTAAGGAGGTCGTCCAGGAAAACCAGATCTTTCTTCTACCCATCGCTCGACAAACCACCGCCAGCATCAAGGTGAGACTTTGCGTTGAAGACAATAGTTGTATCATATCTGTGGATTTATATAGCACCTTTTCCAGAATGACTTTTCAGCATGGAATCTCTGAGGAAAATGAAATTATTAGGTGAAATGGGAGTATGTGATCTGTAGAATATGTGTCATAATCTGAGAAGTATCTTATGTTGTTTATGGCATCTTTTGTTTTGTTTGCACCAGAATCGATGCGGGTTTTTGCTTCTGTTAAATCTGATGTGTTGTTGTTTTCTGTTTTAGGTTGCGTTAAACGCAAACGTACTCAAGGTATGTCACTTCGATTGTGAGGAAAAAATGGTTGGGTATATGGAAGGTGGAGGTTTTTTGGGATTGTATGGTGTCTATAAATCTAATCTAATATGAACATTTGTAAAGTACTTCTATTCAGAAGAGCTCCCAGCTTGATAGGTCCCTGAAAAGAGAGAGGTTTTCAAGCAAGGAAGAAATGAAGATGAATTCCACACCAGAGTGTGATGGTGGTATTGGCAACGGTGATGGTGGCATTGGTGTTGCGTGAGGTGGTAGTGTATCGATGTGCTGGTTGCGTGATGATGTCAGCTATGGTTCAGTTTACAAGATGATGATGTGAGACGTTGTGGCATCAGTGATGAGGCTAACATTGTTTGTGAAATTGTGACACGTGTCTTTTCCAGCCTCCAGAGGTCGTTCGTCTCATGTCGTGTCTCGGTTACATCATCTCAACGCTTCCATTCCACGAAACTTTGACGTTTCTCAGCGAAACTCTGTCTCCACATCTCGATGAACTGAGGAACCTGGCCGCCGCCGCAGATGTGAGTTTTAAGCAGCTAAAGCTACGTCACACATCACCACCACCACGCTCAGCGCCTTTCTCTCTCACTCTGCCATGCAGCATTTCTTCTCGTTCTCCTATGACTAATTCTTGTGCAAAAGAAATATGTTAGCAAAATACCTGTTTTTTATTGATTTATAATAATGATAATAATAATGATGATTATAAAAATGATGATGATTATAATAATGACGATAGTAATTATAATGATAGTAATATTCAGAAAATTTATTATCGGTACATTATATCACCTTTAATGGATAATTAACAGATATATTGAAGAGACGCTATATATAAATTTCGTAGGTAGATTGATTCGGTTGAATGAATTTCTCTCGTTATCATTTCAGTTGTCAATGAATAGTCGTTCATCCATAACAATTCGAATTCAAATGTTGGCCGCTCTCTTCAGTTCACTGAACACAAACTTCGACTCCGAACGAACGATGGAAAGTGGCAACCAGAACCATCCAGTTGCGGTTGAACGAAAACCACAACCGGTTCGTTTAGTTTTCTGCCAGTTCAACTATTATTATTATAAACTAGCTGAACCCGGCCACGCGTTGCTGTGGCTGAAAAGTGGCTCCCCCTCCCCCTCCCCTCCCCCTCCTTCCCCTCCCTCTCCCTCCCTCTCCTCCGACTCCCTCCCCTCCGCCTCCCTCCCCCGCCCCTCCCCTCCCCTTCCTTCTCCCCTCGACCTCCACCTCCCCTTTCTCTCTGCTCCCTCCCCACCGTCTTCGTCCCGCTCCCTCCGCTCCTTTCCTCCGTCACGCCGTGAAGGCCGCTTTGGGGAAGGCCGCGAATCGCTTATGACGTCACAGGACGCGACATCTCCCTCCGCTCCTTTCCTCCGTCACGCCGTGAAGGCCGCTTTGGGGAAGGCCGCGAATCGCTTATGACGTCACAGGACGCGACATCATTCATGTTTCGTCTGCTGTGTTTGGAGACAGCGTTTAGCCGTGTGAGACGTGTTGAATTTGCAAATGGCGGGCGAACGGATTGCAAAGTTCACTTTTTGTGGAAAATAGTGGATTTTTTCGGGGGAAAAAAATCTTAAGACACGGTGCTATTGGAATGGAAGGTTTTGGTAAATTTTCACAACAATTGGTACGTAACTTTGGGCGTGATTGAATTACTAACTATTGGAAAGTTTCATTTTTATATATATAGATAACAGCCTTAATAACAATGACAATTTTTATGGAGCCGTAACACAGCCGTTACATGGGCTCCTTACAATTCAGCTAAAGAATCTACAGAGCTGGGTAACATTTCATAGTGCTCCTATAGCCGCTGATGCAGTGATTCATAGAGAATAAGAAAAAGAGAAGTGCCTTAACCCTTTCTAGCCGGAATTGTTTTGATACCTATCCTGTTAATCGGGCCACGGGTGACCCGGTCCGGTGGGAGAGCGTAAAGCTAATCCTGATGCAACTATGGATATTAAGTGTTAGCGACTTGGTTTTCTCAGCCTCTGCTTATGAGGGCGGGTTGTGACCTGTCCTCTCGCATTGCTCAATGTCAATGTTAGATTATAAGATAATGTTACTTAAATACATGCATACCAATAATATAATAATAATAATAATAATAATAATAATACTAATAATAATCATCATAATAATAATAATTGTCATGGTAAAAAGTAATAACTGATTATAAGAAATAATAATTATGATTACTAATATGAATGATAATTGTGATAATAATTATTATTAAAAAAGCTGATTTGCTGTAGAAAATAAATAAGATCAATTAATCAAACGAGTTTATTCTGAGAAAAGAAACAACAAAGAACGAAGGCAGACAGCACAGAAAAAATTACACTCTGAGATAAGTTATCAGTTCTCATCAATTCATATGTACAACACAGTTATGGAAAAGGCTGTGCTGGAAAATCACAGCGTCAGTCATATCTAATTATTATTTAATGATAATTGTTGTAATAAAAATAAACGATTATGATAATTGTAGAACACTATTATGAATAATAATTGTAATAATAATAATTATTATTATTATTAAATAACGATAATTACTGTGATGCATTACATTACAGGTGGTTTACATCATCCAACAAATTCTGCCAATTGTTCAGCTTGTCTTGAAGAACTACGCCGGCGACTCATCTATTGTTTCTGTGAGTTCTTGTCTATAGATACGACGTTCTAACTTCGCTCAAGTCTCTAATCAAAATCTCAAGACTTTGAAAGCTCGGTTACGATTACACAGAGAATTCATTCGTTTATTTATTCATTCATTTACATATTCAATTATTCCTTCATTCATTCACTTATTCATTCATGTGTTCATTTATTCATTAATATATTTATTTCTGTGTTCAGACTTGTGAAGTCAAAGTCATTGCAGCCGACTTCGACGTAACTCGACTTCTGATAATTACCACATAGTTAAGACTGCAAGTCAAGAATTTAGTTACGAATAAGGACTTCTCTGTTCACAGGAAGTCTGTGAGATGTTGAAGCGGTCGATATCTTCTCTGCACGATGACTTCCTCTGTCTTCTCACCGACGTTTCTTCTCTGCTGATCGCAACTTTCGACGACGTGCCTCACCCGTACATTCTCGACGTTTCAAAACAGGTAAAGCGTCGATTCAGATGGTTAGCATTGTCCTCCTGCTTTCTCCACGGCTAGGACATTAGGCATTATATGGTATGTATGTTTGTATGTGCACTTGTTATAGCGTCCTTTCAAGTTTCTACTCGGAAGCGCTCCCGACTACAGCGCGGACACTGAATCGGAGTTTCACGCCGAAGCACTGAGCAATTGCGAGTAGAGGACTTGCCCAAGGTCCCTACAGGGCGGCTTGAGGTGGATTCGAACCTGCAACCTTCCGGCTTCAAGGCAATGAACATACCCACTATACCAACAAACTCCACGTTAATATGGTGTTAAGGTTAATATGGTGTTAAGGTTAATATGGTGTTAAGGTTAATATGGTGTTAAGGTCTTTGATGACAAAACACCACTTCATGTGGTGTTATGACAGCACAAACTTATTATACTTGTATCGTTTTTAATTATTTACCCTATTATAACATTGCATTATTATAATTATTATGATTATTAACGCTATAATTAATAGAGATGTAAGGGTGGCACAAGCAGTGCACAGAAATGAGACTGGAATTACCTAACGTTGGCTGTTTGTTTTTTGTTGTTTCGTTGAACACAGTTGATGGTTTTGTTTGTAAACAACGCGGATCAGAAACCTCTTCTTCAGAAAATGTTTACGACATTGTGCAACAGAACGCTACAAACAATCGCTTCAGGTGTTGCATAAATTTATAATGCGACTGTTTTATAATAGGGTGCAATTAATTGGGTAGTGTTATTGTTGTGTTATAATGGGGTAGTGTTAAACAGGGTGGTGTTGTGACAGGGCAGTTTTGTAATGGGGCATTGTTATATTATAATGGGGTTGTGTTGTAATTGGGTAGTGTTATAATAGGGTAGTACTATAATAAGATAGTTTGGTAATGGGACAGTGTTATATTATAATTCGGTTGTGTTATAATTGAGTTGTGTTATAATGGGGCAGTGTTACCATATAGTAGTATTATAATAGTGTAGTGTTTTACAATTGTACGAGATCTTTGTAAGTTTGTGTAAATTTTATATGTTTCAGTGTTTTCTTTAAAACAGTACATTGCATCTGAGCTACAGGTGTTAAATTGTGCTTCAGTGTGGATTTTAAAATTAAATTACATTTCGAAATCATGCATAGTTGGGTCGATTGGATCATATTAAAATCACGCCATTTTAGAATAGTTAACGTGTTTGTTTTGGTGCATTTTGAAGGTTCTCAACAGACTTTTTCATATAAGTGCCCTTGTACCGTACAATAGTGTGCATACCTTTCTACGTAAAACGTAGTTAGAATGTTTTTTGTTTCTTTTGACTTCTGTCTAGGTTCTCAAAGTCATACGGACTTAATCGAAGGTCTAATGCAATTCCTTGCACAGGTTGGTAAAGTTAAATGTTGTTACTGCTTTTACTAAGTGCAGTAGGTGAACTTTCTGTAGCTGGCAATCTATCTACTGAATGACACTGCACGTTATACTAGATCAGATGAATTCACCAATGTATCTGGAAAAAAAAGGAGGAAAGGGAAAAAAACTACCCTGTTTTTGAGTTGAAAGCCTTTTTAGTTCAAAAGTGGATGTGCCGTATGGTATTGCATTCGCAGGGCTAATCAGGAACCAACTGGTATGTAATCAATTGCAGTATTTAGTCGTTATTTGTTTTTATGCAATAAAATAGAAGTTATAGTTTTGCAGAAATATTTCTATTGCTCAGTAGACTGAGAACATGTGCAGAGTGAATTGGTTCTTTAAAGATTGAATTGTTCTTTCCAAGAGTGAACTGTTTCTTCCATATTGTATCAAGCGTTGATTTTCTTTCAGATAACAAAGAAGAACGTTGGTCTGTTGAAAGACGAGTCATGTAACTTGGTCGGTCTCTTTCAAGCAGGTGAGAGGCGCATACAACATACAGCATACAGCATACAACATACAGCATACAACATACAGCATACAACATACAGCATACAACATACAACATACAACATACAGCATACAGCATACAACATACAGCATACAACATACAGCATACAACATACAACATACAGCATACAACATACAACATACAGCATACAACATTACCACATCTTTGCTTCTCTGCTTTCCATATTACCTTTAGTTCTATTCTGCAAACGTTGTCACAACATTTTCTCATTTTTATATTGTGCTCAATATCACGAATTTATAAAGTACTGTGTAGTGACAAAACTCTCTGAGATAGGCAGGGGTCAAACCAAGTAGGCATTGCCATGTTAGTGCCGAAACCATGTATGTAGCTAAATTACCTCAAGATACAAAACAACAAAACACAGATTACAAGGTGACTTGTTTCTAATTGAAATGAAGTTATTTCAGTTGCATCAATTAAATTACTGCCCTTCCCACTGACAGATGAAATAAACTGTAGGATTGCAATTTTCCAACTTAGTCAAGGATTGCATCAGTTGACACCTACCATTGCAACAGACAGTCGTTGTATGCTACGCAATAATTCAGAAAGTTTGACAATCGCAATGCTGGACAACTTATTTAGAATCTGTGTTGCATGGAGTTTCCATTGCATGTAGGATATATTATACATGTGTTAAATGTTGAATGGTGAACAGAGTTTCATAAATTTATTCCTTTCAGGCATAACTGGAATTCTGATGCATGAGGCTCCGACATCTAAAGCCGCCTGTCTCTTCATGGTAAGAACCTGATTTGATATAACACTGGTGATATATCGCCTGTATCTTCATGGTAAGAACTTGATTTGATATAACACTGGTGATATATCGCCTGTCTCTTCATGGTAAGAACTTGATTTGATAGAACACCGGTGATATATTTCTGGCGCATCTTTTTTGGTGGGGAGCACTGAAAACTTTTGGACATTTCTGTTGCATTAGGTGATTTTTAAGTTTATATGACTGCTGTGCGATTGTGGTGAAGTTTGTGTCACTGGTGAAGAGAACTCTTGTAGTGATGCTGTCTGTATCAAGTTCACAACTACAATATCTAATATCTGTCTAGTACCGTAATATCTATTGCTATTTTTCATCAATGAAGCTTCTGTTTTGGCAAGAACTTAGAACCCTCCTGCTACAAGGCACTGAAACATCACTACACCATCACGCCCTAATTAGTTGTACAGAAAGCTCTGTGACGATATTTAATTGTCTTATTGTGAATAATTTTTCTTTTGTTTTCAGTCGAATTTCATTTGTCTGCTTCACCAATTTCCAGCGATGAGCGACGTCGTCGTTGGTTACGGACCGCATCTCATCGAAGTTCTGCTGAGGGTAAGAATAGGAATTGCAACTTTCGATGATTATGCTGGAGAGAAGAAGAAGCCATTCAGATGGAGAAATTTGATATTTCTACACATATGTGACGCTGGAGCTTGAAACCCGTCACTTGTTATTTCCTAGATATTGTGCTAGAAGCTGATACAGGCGAGAGGGTCAGGAATGTAGAATATTCTTTAATTCAACAGATGGCTGTGAATTTGCCATGATTTGTGAAGTAGTAACTCGGTTTTGATGCCGTTTCCTTTATGGAATGCGGAATATATCCGTTTATTGCCCAGCAAAATTGCAGAATAATAAATTTATGTTTTCTGATTATACATTTTGATGAGACAAAAATACCTTCACTATATTTACTCGATTTTCTCACTCTATATCAGTGAAAGAATCAAACGAGTAAAACTTTAGTTAGAGACATATGTTTTCGTTCAGTGAAAACTGAAAAGGATTTTAAAGACGAGCAATTGCAGAAAATGACTACAATATTAAGAGATCAGAAACTGAGAAGTGACTGGTTCCGAGCCACTGTGTCACAAATCCGATGTATTATTTGCAGGCAGTCGCAGGTGAATTGCCGCGAATGAACATAGAACCGATGTCCGATGTTTTTCTCATGCTAAACAAATGCTACGGACATCTGCTGTCCAAGTGCATGCACGAAATCATCGACCGCGATGGCTACCCGAACGTTCGAGTGACGCGCGAACAGAAGGTGCTCTTCACGAAAAGACTACTCGTGTACGTAGCGTTTATAGCCTCTAATCACAACGCAATTATTATAAGAAGTCGCTATGGCAATTTTATAGCCGCTATGAAATCACAATGCAATTTTGATTATACATTGTAAGAGGTTACTATGATGATTTATAACCTCTATAATCTATATCTATTGAAGTCTATGGTTTACGATTTTGCATTAATTAAGTACAATATTATAGGCCAATGTGAAACAATTAACCGTATATATTATGTACTGGGCTTTCTGCACATGGTGTTGATAATAGACAGCAGGTTGCTCCCATAGAGTGGTGATGTCAGCTGCGTCTTGTCGCCCTGGTGCCCCTCGGATGTTCGAGGTCACTTCCCCTCTGCTCAGTAAAGATGGGTGGTTTATTTTACTACTGTTTGGTGTTGATACCTTTAGTATTAAGCACCGGCACTATAGAAGCTACTAATTACAATTACAGTTCTGCAAGGTAACCAGCGTTCACAAGGGTACCAGCGTTCACAAGGGCACCAGCGTTCAGTGCGTCTGTTTTGGTTGTTTTAGCGAACGCACGAACAAGCGAAAGGTGAAGGAGCTGCTGATGGAATATACGCTTCTCTGGCGAGGTCTCATCAACACCGAATACGCTCTGCAGACGAGTCGCACGATCGCATGATCCCAACTTAAACTTTGTCGAAGAAACAATTCTCTGCCTTGTCTCAGCGCTCCATCGTTATTTTCGCAGTCGTCATGGCGATGCGGACAGTGGCAACGCACCGTGGCAACTGTTACCATAGCAACTGCATCTCATGGCAGCTGTTACCTTAGCAACAGCATCTCGCTGCAGCTGTTGCCATAGCAACAGCATCTCGTTGCATCTGTTACCATAGCAGCAGCATCTTGTGGAAAACTGTTGCCATAGCAACCATTACCATAGCAACGGCATCTCGTGGCAACTGTTACCGTAGGAACAGCGTCTCATAGCAACCGTTGCCATGGCATCTGTTAAGGTTCTGGGCATGCATGAGGCTGGCGTTGACGTCCGGCTGTGTTGATATTGCTTACGATGTAAATATTTTGTTGTTTGCATGACAACGTATCATGATCGCGCGTCGTTGAGTGAACTTTACGATCGGCATTTCGCATGTAAATAATTATTCAATTCTTAGCTGAAGTTGAACGCGGTGATTTGTTGGCGTGCTCGATCGTGTCCGAATGATTTTACGATTAAAATGTTTGGTGAATGACGTGGGTACTAAACGTATATATATCCTGCTACAACATGTTGTGGGCTTGGAGATGTACAGTTTGATTTATTCCATTAGATTGGATTAATTAGTTGAATTTATTTATTGAAATATTAATTATAATTATTAAAATACGGATATTGAGGAAGTGGAGTGCACGACTGGGGGAGAGGTACAGAAATGGATGTAAACTTGAGATCTTAAAAGGAAATTATAAAAGATATAATTTTATTTATTTACAGAAAATTGCCTTTCCTTCCGAACACGCAAGAGTATGTAATAGCTTTAAAAAGATTGAAGCAACTGCAATGTATGTCCTTTTGTTGCTTTTTAGTATGGCTAATTTATGTATGTACATGCATGTATCTGTGCAGTGTGTATGCAAGTATTATGTATGTAATATCTATGTATGTTTGGATGTGTGTATGTTTGTATGTATGCGAAGGACTTCTTGCTCATTGGCCAGCTGAACTGGTTCTTTCCGAGTCACAAGCCAAGCACCCTGACCAATTGTCTACCATAGCAACCATACAATGATACAACCACACATTTGAAGGTATAAAGCAATCTTTTGGGTATATTTAACATTTTAATAAAGTACAAAACCAATCCAAAATATATATATATCATGAATTCATGATGGCAATTTGGCAAACGCATAATGTCAAATATTTGCTGACCATCTTGGGCAGCCTTTCAACCAGATGTTAAACAAATCATCACAAGGTAATAGACCATTCAATAGAATCAACATCTTACGTAATAAATATATATATAAATACTTACAAAAGTGGACATCGATGTGTAGTATATCTATATAAAATTATGTACCTTTGTATATAAATTTTACTCTTTAAAGCTGTTACACATGAAGCACTTGTATTATGGAAGCAAAACATGACTGGAACTTTGCAAAGTCATCCTGGTTGGCAGTTGGCACATAACAGTTTTATGTCGGCTCAAACTATTCCTTCAACTAGATTTAAGTTAAGCTCAATTAACGTGCAGTAATGGTTCATGTAATCGCTTGTAAATGTTCACCATTACAGATGTGGTACACACAGGCGTGTACACTGTAAGGAGGAGGGTGCCGCTACTCAGCCGTGTTTTGACACAGTGTCGTTAAAAAAGAAACTCCAGGCTGAGGCTGGGCAAGAAAAACAGTTGAAAGTTGAAGAAAATTTGATTAAAATGCATTCAACGAAATTGGAAACTACAAGTCAGATTCTGCAAGATAGGCTATAGGCGGTTTCTCCTACTGGATATGAAACTGTGAAAATAAAATACCCAAAAGAGTTAAGACGATTGGGAAAGGCGTTTTTAAATGTTTATAATTACAACTTGACCACAATTGCTATCACGCAAATAATAAATTCACGCAATAGAACGGCGCGGGGTGAGGTGAAATTTTCAATTTGGAATGAATATTCCTCCATTCCCCGAGTTTTCTGTTGCTCCAGAGATTGGCTTGAAGCATGGGCGCCTGCAGAAATTTTTGCAGGAGGGGGCAAAACACAATGGTCAACGTTAAAAATGTTTTAGTAGGAGGTCAAAAAGATGCAAAGCGGGGAGTTAAGAACATGCATGATATTTTTCATAGAGGTTTCTTGATACAAATGTCTCAGTTTCACTTTTTAAAAAATTTCTAATATGAATTGCTTCTTTTTGCAAGGATATTTGTTTTAAAAATCGAAAAGTATTAGTTAAAAGTAGGCTTTTTAATTCTCTAATGCGACGAAATTTGTTATAAACTCCAAAAGTAGTAGTGAAAAAAATAATTTTCAATTTTTCATGGGGGGGCAAGTGCCCCCCCCCCCTTGCCCCTATGTGCGGGCGCCCATGGCTTGAAGCACTGGCTTCCATTGGCAAAAGCCGTGGACGTCTTTAGCGAAGGACAAGCCTATATCGATGTGAAGTCGTTGTAACACATTCATTCCTCAGCGTTGTTGATTTGAACCATATTCGCTTATCATTCATCATTCAAAGTCTTGTGTCATAATTCCGAAGTCGAATTGATGTTCTGAAAACAGAATCGTAAAGCATGATTTACCAACAAATTCATGTGTAATTGAACATTAATTTGACCCTATAATTAGGGACTGTCTATAAGGCATAAGATTATTCATGGGCGGAGTTTGCTTTTCGTTCTTGGGAGGGCTAAAAAACTTGGGCTTTGGTGGGGGGCGGAGACTTATCCCAGAGAATATGGCATTAATTCACGTATATGGTGAGAATATGTTTTGCATGTATCCTACACATGGGCCATACAAAGATCACGTGTGGAACAATGTCCATTGTTCAATGCTTTCTGCATTTTCAACATCAGACATAGGTGGCAATGGCGGATTGCAATAACCGAAGATATCTTGTTGCAGAACAAAACTGAACAATGCAATATAACAGCAAGAAATAATGAGTAAATAAATGAAAGGAAATAAAGGGGATTACTTAGGAAACTCTTGGTACCTGGAAGAACGCATCGTCTGCAAGAGTGAGCATTGTCGAGCGGTGAATGTTATCGGGGGTTTGCGCGGTTTGCTTCTTTTTCGGTGACTTCGAGTAGATTGCAGAGAGTAGATTTACCTAAATAAAACGAGTTAACACAAGTAGCCTATTAACGATAATCGTAGCTGTTAATTGAAAATTTATATAGTGCCACCTCAAGAGAATATTCATCAGAGGCACTTAAGAGCATTGACTTTTCAGAGTCTGGAAAGGAGGCTGAAATTGTAAATGCAAAATTTCGTCCTGATCACAAAGTTCCTGTTAGTGACGGAGTGGAAGTAGGCCTACTCACCATTTTGCACTGCACAGGAGTCTGGATGAAGCCCTGGTTACCTGAACGTGAGTCTCTTAAAACTTCCAATAATAATAATAATATTATTATTATTCTTATTACAGAGTTTTACCGTATTTTCACGCGTATAACACGCGTGTTATACAAGGGTTTAAAAACCACACACCATAGCCGCGTGGTATATTCGTGGGCGTGTTAAATAAATTAAATTTTACACAAACATTTTTACCAGAAGGCCTACCTTTCAGGTCATATCAGAACAGAAACTGCTATGACAACACAACAATTATTATTGTTATTCAAGGAGGTTAGGAAGAGTCCTCTTTCTTAAAGAAAATTTACATGTCGACTAACCTGACTATTAGTTATTGAGCCCGAGGCGTGAGGTGACTGTGTCGGGCTCGTCATTCGTTCGGATGACTGCCTCCAGAACATGCTCATTCTGCACTTGCCTTCAAGTCCATTCTGCTGTCCGCTCTGTCCACTTGCAGCGTTATTATTAACGCCATCGATAGTACACTCCTCCATTTCTACTACGCTCCTTCCTCCCACCCCACAGCCGATCGATGTGCTCCTTCTCGTCGTTTTACCACTCCTTTCCTCCCCCTCAGGGACCAGCTCGTGACAACGAAGTACGTCTGATAGCTGGAAAGGAGGGGCAGACGGAAGGAAGACATCTCCGAAGTCGACCGCATCCGGGGTGGAGCCACTTTTCCGCTGCGAAAGTTTCGTACGGTTCCAAGGTCTGGTCGACTGGGGTCGAACCACCACGTTCCGCTTTTCCGTTGGTTCGACGGATATCGTGGAAGGTCCGCTGACGAAATAGTCGTGTGTAACGGAGTTGTAGTCCAGCGGTAACTGTCCCCAGACTTGGCTTGTTTCGCCGACGACGACGCCATGCTGTTGCTGGGAATTTCCCCAGCCACGCGGGGTTTGTCCCCAGCCACGCGAGGAAATCCCGCTGAACGAGGCGTGGGTTGTCTCGGCTGTGGCCCTTGGTCGCGGAATGTAGAATGTCGGGTCGTGCTTAGATTCGGATTGCGAGTAGTTAAGAAAGTTCCTGGGCGGCGCAGAAGAAGAGGAAGACGTGGATGAGCTGGAGAAGGACGATGATGAGGCGTTCGGTAGTTTGCGATTGGAAGTCGTCGGATGAACTTTAGCTGGAGATGGCGTCGGCATCTCGTACACGAATAGACTCTGATCGTCAAATCCGGCTACAAGAAAAAATAGGCCTACGTAGAAACTAGTATTAATGCATATGTTATGTAGGCCTACATTGCATAATTATATGCCTAAGACCAGAGCGAGAATTACCGGAATTACCGGGGAGGGTTCAACCCCCCCCCAGTCTTTATCAGAGCGCCATAGTAGCCTAAAGTCTGCTTTTCGCACCACAATTCCAATGGATCATATTCCACACCCCCACCCCCGTTGTTTTCCACAATTCTCGCATTACCTAAGACAGTGCACATCCCTAGGCTATCGTTGCCTTGACCCTGACCTGCTAGCAACACTAAATTATTTATTGCATCCCAATATCCGCTTCAACCCAGTAGGCAATAGGCAGATGACACCCACTTCATTACCTGGTATGATCTTTCTCATTTTAAATAATCCTACAAAGTTTTAAATCTCCACAGACATATTAACTTCGCAGACATAGGCCTACTTATTTTTTAATTGTCTTCGCAAAAAAGTAAATGCGTTTTTATGTAGGCAGTCCTATAAAGGCTATAAACAAGATTGCGACATGTTTCGATTCTCCCTTCCCAGTCCAAAAAAATCAAGTCGCATGTCGTAGTACAACGGGTCCAGTTTATATCAAGTGCTTTGACTTGTTTTCAACAGCTAGTTTTTTTTATTTGCAAAGTATTAAAATTTTATGTGTCCTAGGTAGGCCTACCTTTGAGAGACGGCATATTCTGCCACATAAGCTGCGACCTTGGCATTCCGGAAATGACGTCACGCGTTCTCGTTTCCTGTGCTGCCCTCTGTCGTTCGGTTTCGTCGTCGTCTTGCGGATCGCGTCGCCTTGTCTTGCGCCAAATGAGTAATGACGCAATGACGAAAAGAGCAAGAACAAGAACGCCGAGAACGGTCGACACCACAACGATTAGCAACACTGCGGAGGAAAGAGAAAACGAAACGTATAGGATACACAATAATTATAGACAGTTAGGCCTATATTTAACCAAGTACATGTAACTAGCCTATGTAATGTTGACGATTATGATGATGATAAGTATTATTAAATAGCCAGTCATAATTATAACACCAAGGAGATAAAACAATGCCCATCGAATCAGTAAGGAATGAATGAATGAATGAATGAATGAATGAAT
Organism: Lumbricus rubellus; assembly: GCA_945859605.1. NCBI lineage: Eukaryota > Metazoa > Annelida > Clitellata > Crassiclitellata > Lumbricidae > Lumbricus > Lumbricus rubellus. Next base: position 46,625,561 of record OX243816.1, read on the forward strand.
GAATGAATGAGTCAATAAGTGAATGAATGAATGAGTGAATGAATGAGTGAATGAATGAATGAGTGAATAAATGAATGAATGAGTGAGTGAATGAATGAGTCAATAAGTGAATGAATGAATGAGTGAATGAATGAGTGAATGAATGAATGAATGAATGAATGAATGAATGTGTGAATGAACGAACAAATGAATGAATGAGTGAGTGAATGAATGAACGAACAAATGAATGAACGAATGAATGAACGAACGAACGAACGAATGAATGAATGAACGAACGAATGAATGAATGAATGAACAACGGATTGATGATATATGGAAGGAATAAAGGAGTGAAGGAATGAAGGAGTGAAGGCATTGTCGCGAATGAACAAACGAACGAATGAAAGATTGTCTGAGTGACGTACAATTGCTGTCCTTTGTTGGGCCAGTCTTTGTGTCATCGCCTAAAAGAAAAAAACCTTTATTGTGTTACAAAAGATTAATTTGAAGCTCAAAACCAATCGCAGTGTAACCCAATAGAATAGGCTATGAGGCGCTCCCAGTGCGAGAAACCACCATGCGAGAAATTCATCTCTAGAAGTATTGAGATCATAACAAGAAGATAAAAGCAGTGCCACGTTGTATTAAAGCGTGTGTTGTATTGCATTCATTCATTATTCATTCATTCATTCATTCATTCCGAGAATATAGCGCCCCCTCGAGAGACCTACCCAGAGTCGAAGGGTATTGTAGTGCATTTGTATGGTAATGCATTGCATTGTTTGCATTGTATTTCTTTGCATCGTTTTGCATTGCATTGTATTGCATTGTATTCCATTGCATTACAATGTTGCAATGTAATGTATTGTATTATTTTGCATTGCATTACATTGCACTGTAGGCCATTGAATTGCATTGTATTGTATTGCATTGCACTGCTTGATATTGCATTGTATTGTATTGCATTGTATTCCATTATTATTGTATGCATTGCAATGTATTGTATTGTATTGTATACAATTACCAGTATATGATTCGAATTCGAAAGACTTTGGATCGACTTCCAATTATAATTATTGTATTGCATTGTATTCCATTGTTATTGTATGCATTACACTGTAATGTATAATTGTATACAATTACCAGTATATGATTCGAATTCGAAAGACTTTGGATCGACGTCCATTCCGTTTCGACTGAACTCATCGATTATGTTCATCGATGTTTTATTTCTCGTCTCATCATCAAAGTTTCCAATCACTTCGAACCAATTATCGACGACGATGCTTCCCGATCTGAATGAGATCTTAGTGATGCGACGGAAGAATGGACCACAGCTGGATGCATAGGACGCGTTCAACTGCAACATATAATTATACTGTAGTTATATAATATAATTATAAGCAATATTTATTTATATAAAGTCCGTTTTCTTGATAGCAAATAAAATTAGAAGGAGAAGAAAAGAAGGAAGGTGAGGACGAGGACGAAGAAGAGATGGAAAAGGCATATTAAGAGGATGAGGAGAATGGAAAGGAAGTCGAAAAGGAAGAGGAGGAAAGAGAGAGGTAAGAGGAGGAGGAGGAGGATGAATATTAAGAGGAGGAGGAGGATGGAAGGGAGGGAGGGAGAGGAGGAGGAAGTTGAGGACGAGGAAGAAGAGGAGGAAAGAGGAGGAAGAGCAGGAGCAGGAACAAGAGGACGACGAAGAGGAGGAAATAGGACGAGGAGCAGGAGGAGCAGGAGCAATAGGACGACGAAGAGGAGGAAGAGGACGAGGAAGGCATATACGAAGTATACTAGCCACTTCAGTTTCTTATCCTTGGCTTTGATGGCGAGCGGCACTCATGACTCAGATGTCGGCAACAAAATCTTCGAACATGCAAACAGACCGAGAGACAGAGACAGACAGACAGACAGACAGACAGACAGACAGACAGACAGACAGACAGAGACTTCTTACCAGTGGAAAGATCTGACTGTATAGACTTTTGAATTCATTCGTTGTCTCTTGACTTAGATTTGGAATGAATTGTTCGTTGCGAATTCGAAATGATCCCCGGATGTTCTGTGACTTCTCATCTTCTGATGCTGCTGCTGCTGCTGATGATGATGATGATGAAGATGATGATGTCGTTGATGCAAAGAATGGTGTCGTATCGCCAGACACTACAACGCACGCACGACCATTGTCACGGAGCTAATCAAATGATGATGATGAGGAGGACGACGACGACGACGATGATAATGATAATGATGGTGATGGTGATGATTATCATTATCATAGTAGTGGTAGTGGTGGTGGTGGTGGTGGTGGTGGTGGTGGTGGTGGTGGTGGTGGTGGTGGTGGTGGTGGTGGTGGTGGTGGTGGTGGTGGTGGTGGTGGTGGTGGTGGTGGTGGTGGTGGTGGTGGTGGTGGTGGTGGTGGTGGTGGTGGTGGTGGTGGTGGTGGTGGTGGCGGCGGCGGTGACTGTGGCAGTGGCAGTGGCAGCAGCAGCAGTAGCAGTAATGAATACGTAGGCTAAAATGAAAATAGTCATGCATCATATTCACGAATACATACGAATAGTCAAAATAATGATCTGACAGAGATCGCGATTGTCCTACCTATGAAAATGGGTGTGCCCCGTCTTGACTGACTGAAGACCGTATCGGTGGTGGGTGCATGGTAAGTCGGTAAGTCGTTGGGAGACTTTGGAGATGTTTTCTGCGACGTTCCATGTTCCATCGTTCCATCATCAGTGGTGGAACCAATGTTCCTATCGTCGCTTTTCGTTGTGACGTTGCTGATGACGTCAACTTCCGTTGCACCTGTTCAGTGAAGTATAAAAGATTTACATTACGTCTCGTAAACGTAACTTTATTTATGCGCTATATAACCTGATTTCAGGTTTATTTACACGGTTAGGCCGTGCGTGCGTGGGTGCGTGTGTGTGTATGTATGTATGTATGTATGTATGTATGTATGTATGTATGTATGTATGTATGTATGTATGTATGTATGTATGTATGTATGTATGTATGTATGTATGTATGTATGTATGTATGTATGTATGTATGTATGTATGTATGTATGCATGCATGCATGCATGCATGCATGCATGCATGCATGCATGCATGCATGCATGTATGTATGTATGTATGTATGTATGTATGTATGTATGTATGTATGTATGTATGTATGTATGTATGTATGTATGTATGTATGTATGTATGTATGTATGTATGTATGTATGTATGTATCTTTGTCTCTATTAGTCTATTTTCCTCCTTGTCCTTCTGCCTGTTTCTCTTCCTCCTCTCCTATATAAGTCCACGTCTCTCCGACCATCAATGACCTTACCATCGCAAGGGTGAAGTAGTTCAAGGTCAACGACGAAGCCACAATATAAGTCCGCTTCCTTTTGTCTTCCGTGTTGCTCCTGTTGCCTCGTTGCATCTCGTTGTTGTCCAGCAAATGCAACGTAGACTTCTTTGGCTGGCACAGACTTTCCGAGGCTGAACCAAAACGTTGTCGTGTCCTCTACCGGTGAATTTCCTATCCTGCTTACGACGTTCTATACAGAAAATCAAACAGAAAAACTATATAATTATAATTAATTTAATTATAATTAATTTAATTAAGCTTATAGAGCGATTGTTGTACATGTTTCTTAATTGGATTGGACAGCAACACCCTCTGTTTTTTTCATTGGCGATGAATAATGTATGTCTGTCTGTCTGTCTGTCTGTCTGTCTGTCTGTCTGCCTGTGTGTCTGTCTGTCTGTAAGTCTATCTGTTTATTCTGGCATGACTGACCTCATCAAGTCATCATTCAAGGAAGATATAGAGAGGTCATTAAAGGCACCAAAGGCGCTATCTTTCTACATAGACATAATATTATAGCCCACATATATATAGGCATAGATATGCGTGTATACATTTATGCTATACTATTTTTAAACTTATGCAGGGGACGAGAGAAGACTGACTGGTGTATGGGCGTTGGTTGATAATTATATGTCAAGTTCTGTGAGAAGTGAACGACAGGAAGTGCGCTCTCTCTAATTGGGAGCAAAGGAAATGCAGTGTAGCGTCAACACAGGTTAAGCACTTCTTACTATAAAAATTATCTGTCTTTCTGCTCGCTCAAGTGCATGATTGTCTGTGTGTCCGTTTGTGTGTTCGTCTGTGTGTGTCTGTCTGTCTTTATGTATGTGTGTGTCTGTATGTGTGTGTATGTCTGTCTGTGAGTGTGTCTGTCTGCCTGTATGTCTGTCTGTCTGTCTGTCTGTATGTATGTATGTATGTATGTATGTATGTATGTATGTATGTATGTATGTATGTATGTATGTATGTATGTATGTATGTATGTATGTATGTATGAGTGTCTGTCTGTCTGTGTATGTCTGTATGTATGAGTGTCTGTGTGTATGGCTGCATCATGCATGTCAGTCACACGTGTACATTTCACACGAACATTGGTGACGGTCTTCAGTCTACACTGCAGGCGATGACTGCAAAGAACTTCAGGCAGTTGTTCAGCACAAAACGAAGATTGTTTTTAGCCGACTATATATATACATGTATAACGACGAAATGCAGAAAATAGGTCGAGTGACCTCCAGTCATACATCGAATAATTTACGAGCCAAACATTTCATGGCTTCAATCCAGCTGTTGAGTTTCACATAATGACGGGCAGAAAGACATGTAGTCAAGCAGGCAGGCAGACTGACAGAAAGGCAGGCAGGCAGACACACAAGCAGGCAGACAGACAATGACACCTAATCAAACACAGAGAAACAGAGAGAGAGAGATTTATGACCGATAAACGATAGAAGCTGGTTAAGTGCAAAATATCTGGTACAAACTTTGACTTCATTGGAATCTGATAAAAAAAAGCGCACGCTTCGGCAAAAATAAACCCAACGGGAAAAAGCTAATACAAGCGAAAACTGCCCTGCAGCAGTCTCCTCTAATCCACCCTATACCGATGAATGCAACATACATGTATATCTGAACCTGTCTAATCTATAGGCCAAATTAATTAAATAACGTATAGGAGTAGGCCTATAGGTCATGAATCAACCGAACCTACAAACCAAACCGATCCTCACCTCATGTACATGTATATCCATTCAACGCTAATCAGATTCAATCTAAAAACAATCTTATTCAATCCAATTAAATCCAATACAATCTAATCTAATCAAACCATTTCGAATCCCAACTAATCAAATCAAATCAATTAATATTAATCTAATCTAATCTGCAGAGGACAGCGTGACGTGGAGGACCTGTGTCGCCCGATGCACTACAAGTGCGTGGAAGGACTAAGGTCTAAGGTAAAGTAGGCTTAATCCTAACTTACGAATGTCTTCCGCCGTTCCCTGTCATCAACGATCGTCACATTCCATCGAAGTCCTTCGTCATCATCACTGCAACGAGAGTCAAAAACAACGAAATATCCTCCGCTGACGATAGAGTACCCCGCGGTGGTCGTCGAGTCCAGGGTGAGGTTCAGGTAGGAGTTGCTCGGAGAGATCGGCCAACGGAACATCCAATCAGTCTCAGACTTCCGCGGTCTTGACACTTCGCACGACGCGCCAGATCTTACGTCATCGTCAGCCGGTAGTGACGTCGTCGTGACGTCATTCTTCGAAAGCTGACTCGTCGACGTCATCGTTACGTTTCGGTTTGGTTGTGACGTAGTGACGACGTCATTCTGACGCGGTTCGTCTGCTGCGAGCGGTGAGCAGACGCTGGCGCGGGAAATAACGGTGAAACAGTCTGAAAAAATCATAAATAATAATTAATTTTCTATTAATGTAATGTATTAATGTAGGCCCTATAATAGGCCTACTGGTCTACGTCTATTCGAACACCTATATTTCTTTGTTACTTCACTTTAAATCAATTCACTAATTAGTTAAAAATTCGTTATTTAATTTGATGCATCAATTTGTTTATTTGAGCATTATTAACACATCGTGGCGCCACAGAAGTTCTGGTAGCAAGAATTTCCTAATAATATTATCAGCGATAGAAGTCTTTGATGGTATATCATCATTATCATGGCCTATAGAAAGAGAGACATCGACAGACGTATAGAGAGACCGACAGAGAGCGAGAGACGAAGAGATAATAATTATAAGGATCTGTAACCAACCTTTCGACGATGAAGCGGACGATGTCGTAGATGACGTTGACGTCACTCTGACGTCATCGGATCCTGTTTGGCTGGCTGCCATCTTTGTTGTGACGATTAGAACGAAGATGAAGAAGGTGACTAGATAGAGATCGATGTTGACCATGACGACGCTATAGAATAATATCCATATTATTATTATTATTCGTTGTGCATAGTATTATTGGTTCTATTGTCATTATAATCATCATTATAATTGTCATTATTATTTTTATTGGAATTATCTCTACTACTACTAGCCTACTGCTGCTTCTGCTTCTGCTCCTACTACTGCTACTGTTGCTGCCGCCGCCGCTGCTGCTGCTACTATATACTACTACCATAGGCGTACGGGATATTTCAGCAGTGGGGAGGGGAAGATTGAACTTCTGCCCGAAAAATATATCCGTCAAAAAGTTGACAACCTTTTTTTAGTCGTTCGGATCGGTGTTTGCCCGAAAAACCAGACTTGCCCGAAAGTTGGGGGGCATTTGCCCCTCTGGACCCCCGCCTCGCACGCCTATGACTACTATATACTATCACTACTACTATTGCTATAGTACTACTGTCACTACTACTATTATTTTACACATGATTTTTTTAAAACTCATTTTGATGTTTATTAGCTTATCATTGCACAGTATGCTCTTGCGTATTATTGAGGGCGGATCCGTCGCTTGATTCCCACGGAGTTAATTCCAATGTTCTACAAACTCACAAAAGATCTTTTCAATGGAACGACGAAGCAAAGAAAACTGTTTCCATTGATCGGAAGTTCAGCCAATCAAACATGAATGAAAATCTAAGCGAACACCCGAGGCTAAGGAAAGACATATATGAGAAAGAGATAACAAGAGACAGAGACACATAATGAAAGAGACAGACAGAGACAGAGACAGACAGAAAGACAGACAGCTAGAGGGAGAGACCTAAAGACAGACAGACAAACGAACAGTCTGAAACAGAGGCAGACATACCGACAGACAGAGAGTAACAGAGAGAATCAGAGGCAGAGACAGTGACAAACAGTGAGACCGAGACAGAAACACAAACATAATAGGCCTATATAGGTACAGAAAGAGACAAAGACAGACAGAGACAGACAGTGTCAGAGAGACACGTACATAGAGAGAGACACAGACAGACAGACAGAGACATACAGACAGACCGTTGGGTCCTGTTTTAACACCTCCTCTTCATCCTCCTCCTCTTCCTCCTCCTTTTGTTAAGAACAAAACTCCCGTCATCTATGATTTAGACGCATTTAGCGAGAAGGGCGTTAGCTGCCAAAGATAGAGAGACTTGAATTTATGCTGTCGTCTGTTCCGCTTAGGGTCATAGGTCACGTGCGGGTCACGGGAGGAGTAGCGATACACACCCTGGCCAAATAACGGAAGGGCAAGGGTTAAACTATATACACCCTGATTAGGGCGCGTGATCCTATTATCTACTGACAAAGAGAGAGAATATTGGCCGAGTTGTTTTTATGGGACGATAATAATAAAAAAATAATTATTATACATGTAATAGAAATGAATTGGTGTCGAGTTAGAAACTGCGAGAGGGGCGAAAATATATGAGGGATTTGGGGAGCTATGGCCCACCCCAGGCGGTGATGGAATTGAGAGCATACGCGACTTTACCCTGCTCACCCTCGATATTCATATGTAGCCTGTGTGTGTGTGTGTGTGTGTGTGTGTGTGTGTACATATATGTATATATGCATGTATGTATTCATGTATACGTATTTATATGGGTATTTATGCACGTTTGTATGCATACATGCACGTTTATATGCATACATGCATGCATACATGCATACATGCATAATGCATACATGCATACATACATACATACATACATACATACATACATACATACATACATACATACATACATACATACATACATACATACATACATACATACATACATACATACATACATACATACATACATACATACATACATACATACATACATACATACATACATACATACATACATACATACATACATACATACATACATACATACATACATACATACATACATACATACATACATACATACATACATACATACATACATACATACATAATGTGTGTTTATATAAAATGTATACATCCAAACACACATAGATGCAAAAGCATACGTGTGCAGATGCTTAGCCAAATGCACGTGTAAACATAAATAATTATATGAACACCTACAAAGATCCTACATGTATCTAGACGCGAATGCCAATGCCTTCGTGCCAACTATTATTATTATTATACAGCAGAAGAAGAGAATTGGAGTGCCAGCAATAATGATGATTATGACACTTCAGATGCCAGCACAGACATATTTCATTCGGTCACGATCCAACTGTTCACACCAGTCGAGACACATTCCATCTCTTTCTCTCTCTACCACGCCCCTTCCGCAAACTCCCCCACCCCACCATTCTTCCAAATCACAATTGGGTCCATTGAGTCAAGTATCGGAACACTAGTTCATCGGCTTATCGCGAACACTAGAAACGGTAGACAAGCTTAACTGGGTGAGAAGTGCAGGGCGCACTGCACACCGCCCTTCTTAAAACTCGGTTGTTCAAGCAATTGCTCAAATACCACTGCAGTATTATCACATCATCGTGACTACATGTGAACTACGCCCAGCTTAGATGGAGGGGCGGGCAAGGGACTACAAATTATTGACTGATAGTTGTATCATGTCCTGGGTGTAACGGACAATTCCGTTTCTGCAAGAAAATTTGGTTAGTTAAAGCAGAGTATCAGAATGTTTTAGTCTTAGAGTGGGGTGGGGGGGGGGGGTAAAACATCAACCAGTGGAGACATGAACGCTGGAGAAAAATGATATTTGTTCGGAAATTTTTTCATACCACCGTAAACTCATCTGACCATTCTCTCATCTGACCATTCTCTCATTTGACCATTGATCTATTTGACCATAGATTCAATTGATCATTTGCTCATTACACCATTTTCTCATTCGTCATTAACTCATTTTGACCAATGTATTATTTGACAATTGACTCAGTCAATCATTCCCTCATTTTACTATTAATTCCTTTGACCATTGACTTATTCGACCATTACCTCGTTCGACCATTTGCCTTATTCGACCATTTGACTTATTCGACCATTTGACTTATTTGACCATTGGACTTATTCGACCATCAAGTTATTCGACCTATGACTCATTCAACCATTTTCTTAGTGCACCTTTGACTCATTTGACCATGAAACTACCATACAATCTTGTCTTTGGCTAGTGACTCTTCTAACCTCTGAATCAATCCAAAGCGATCCTAGTCCTCCTCCTCCTCCTCCTCCTCCTCCTCCTCCTCCTCCTCCTCATCATCATCATCATCGTCGTTGCCGTCGTCGTTGTCAATATCGTCATGATCTTAAGTCAGTCATAATGATTACGCACCAATACAAATGGTCAATACTTCCTGCGACCATTACAGATATAATGTGTATAGTCTTTTTTCCTGTGCATTGCTCTGTCTTATACTTTTGCAGCGTGAACATTTATACAATAGTTGAATTAAGATGAACAAAAGGAAGAACTCACCTATTGTCTTTGACCCAATCCACATCACGATTGTCAAATGGCGGACTCCAATTAAGCGATCACACCCTCCGTGCACCCACTATTATACATCTAAATACTCTGTCCCAGTTTCCATTGCGTTACCACCGTTCGTCACAACTGCGTTATAAGACATGTTGATCCTACGTTCCATGTGCGCAAGCCAATCTCCATTCTTCATGTTCATGCGCATGATAATTATGGCAAATCCAGGAATGATGATGTAATAGGTCCGTATATATAGATCCTCCGCAAGATATAGATCCTTCCTAAACACACAGCCAACCATATGAACTCCCTTTTAATTATGATATAATACTCAGCAATCACTCTCACATACGAGTAGGCCTTTCATAATGTACTTCCTTGTATGCGGAACTTTCAACAAGCACGGACAAGTCTTCAGTGTTGTGATATTAATATTACCATCGTGATTGTTTTTATAATATCGGTTATTATAATTTAAATCATTTAAATCGCCATGCTGCATATCAGCCTTCGTCAACCTTCAAAACTTCAAAACATAACAGCATGCAGTCGAAAAAAACTTCAGTTCAGTTTTTTTCACGTGCGATCCGTTCAACGTGATTATAGAGACGTCCCCTGATTTACAAGCTTAGTCAGATCCTATGGGGGGGATTCGACGCTTAACCTGCAGACGAACTAAGCCGTACTGAGCTGACACCCATGGATTGGGGAGGGGAAGGCGGGGTAGGTACGGGAGGGGAGTATACACACCACAATGGTTGGTGGTGGCACACATACACACTCGATTGAAAAGGCGAAGGTGAGTGTACTGTATAGATCGAGCCAACGCCTTCAATTGATTTGATGACTGAATACGATGTCGACTTTAGACCATGAGAGACTATGATACGATGAAGCATGAGAGACTATATACATGTACATACGATATATATATATATATATACATGTATATACGATATATATATATACATGTATATACGATATATATACATGTAAATACGATATATACATGTATATACGAGATATATATATATACATACATGTATATACGATATATATATATATACATGTATATACGATATATACATGTATATACGATATATATATATACATGTATAACATTGGATATACGATAAAGCACGACTCGCGTTTACATATATATATATATTTATATACACATACACATATATATTTACATGTAAAATAATAATGCGACCCACAGCGTCTTCGTTTTGCCAACAGCGGAGTACAATACCTGTCTCGTGTCACTTCTTCTGTCTGTCTGTCTGCTTGTCTGTCTGTCTGTCTGTCTGTTTGTCTGGCTGTCTGGCTGTGTGTCAACTGGCTGTATGTCTGGCTGGTTGGCTGGCTGGTTGGTTTGCTAGTTGTCTGGTGTGCT
>OX243816.1:46644199-46651699 GCA_945859605.1 Lumbricus rubellus
TACGGGGTTACAACTACCGAGGGAAAAGTCTGAGAAGTATGTGTGTGTGTGTGTGTGCATGTGCGTGTGTGTGCATGTGCGTGTGTGTGCGTTGATCGTAGGCGTGGTGGTGGGTGTCGGCATACGTGCATGCGTGGGCTAATGATGTAGGCACGTGCACGTGCGTCGAAGCCATGATTCCCCCCCCCCATCGGCCTCAAAGTTGAAACGCCGCCTCTGTCTCAGTCGCTTCCTAGAGCGCAGAGAAGTCGGAGTGCGCAACGCGTTGAGAAGTCGAGCAGAGAAAACGAGCAGAGAAGACTTGATGAGTCGAAACTAAAACTCCTCTTGAGACCCATGCTAAGTCGAGTAATCTCTTTTCGTCAGTTTAAAACCCGTCGCATGTTAAACAACTTCGGATGAAGCTGCTATAATTATGTAAACACCAGTTCTGTTGGTTTTACTGGACGCCTTTGAATACACCGGTTCCCGTGACATCGCTTTTATGCGTGGACTCATTATGATTATGATGATTAGCTGATCAAATGATTAGATCAATGCGACTTGGATTAGACGATCACTGAGTGTCATTCGTTGCTAATCATTTAATGAAGATTTAGAGATGATTTTTAGGATCGTTGCTCAACGCTAATCTTCTCCATTTTGTTTTCTGTGTCAGCCAAATTTGGATCGTGTACCATGAACATCTTCAAACATCTCTGACAAGTCGCATATCGTTAATGAAAGTTTCAAGATACTTTCAAGATTATACTCAAAGACTGTTCCAAGACTGTTCCGGTTATTTTCAGGATAAAAATTATTTTCAGGATATTTTCAGAATATTTGCATATATTTTCTTCAAGATATCTTCAAGATAGCTTCGGGATATTTTCAGAATATTTTCAAGACAGTTTAAAGATATTTAAAGAAATATTCAGGATATCTTCAAGATATTTTCAGGATATTTTCAAGATATTTTTGTCGAATTTTGTCAACAAACGTCACTGCTTATAATTATGTCAATGGATCTTCATAGTTGTGGGGTGGGAGGCAGGATAGTTGATCACGTTTTTGCAGCAGAGGATGGTGACTTTCTTGGACATCAGTTTCACAGCAATGAATACTCTTCAAAAATATCCTCCTTTCCCTGGTCGCTGAAGCGTGAACATGACAATGCGGAATCATTCTCAGATGTACAGTTTCAGTTGAATGGTCAGCAACCGGAAGTGACAGAGAATTGTGTTTCCCTGCCACGTGTTCATAGACGGGAAATACCCGAGTACTCGGATTTCGAGTTCGACTCGAGCCTGTCTACAGTTCAGATGATGGACGAGGGGAAGATGGGGCAAGGTACGATCTGGGAGGAAGACAGGACATTGAAGACGACACTGAAGCGTTTCACAGGTAAATCAACGCTTGTCTGTTATGGTTTGTTACGGAAGGCAACGTGCTGGACTGGATAAATTAGATCTGATTGTTATTAATATTATTATCATCATCATTGTCGTCGTCGTCATCATCATCATCCTTGTCGTCGTCGTCGTCATCATCATCATCAATGTTTTTTTTAATTATCGTAATTAATATTATCAACGCGCTTATTAACCGCGTATAGGCTATATGAGACGATTTGTGTTCAATATCTCTAAGAAATTCCCCTCTCATGAGAAACAAAGAATCTCATAATCACACAAATGTTCATTCGTTGATTTTATAGACACCCCCTTGAAGCACGGCATTGTTCCCGATCAACACAACCCCTCCATCAGTCGACCCCAGCAGCAGCAGCAGCAGCAGCAGCAGCAGCAGCAGCAGCAGAGGACCTCCAACCACCGTCGACTTCTGAAGAGGGTCCGCACGGCCTACACGACCACTCAACTCATCGACCTTGAAAGAGAGTTCCGCGTCAACCGATATCTCTGTCGACCGCGTAGAGTAGAACTGGCCGAGCAGCTCAACCTCTCCGAACGACAGATCAAAATCTGGTTTCAAAACAGACGCATGAAGCACAAGAAAGACGAAAAGCAGGGAACCAGCTACGCAGACGAAATGCAAGGAACCACCTACGCAGATAAAAAGCAGGGAACCAGCGCACGTGCTACGTCATCCGAACTTGAAAATGACTTGATGGCCAACAATGACGAAAATAACATAGATATAAAAGCATGTCCTTCTAGAACTTCCTCGTATGCCATTTCCTCTTCGGTAACCAACCGGAAATATCCGGCTAACCATGACGACGATTCGCAAATTGAGCAGACGATCGGCTCTCTGCATGGCGCGAAATCTCTGAGCGATAATACAGGATATACATCGACACGCATTGGATTCCGACATTCGTATCGCAATGAACGTTTTGCGAGCGATAATAAGAAGGCATACGACTCTGAGCCTATGAACTCAACTGTGACGTCATTCTCTGGCGGTTGTCACTTGATCGAAACGATTGGTAGCACAATTGGTGGTGACTCCATGTTTAGCGCTTCCTATCCAGAAAGCAGGACGGAAAGTCTGTGCAGTGGGGAGCACTACAATGCCAATGCGTCGTGGATATCCACCATCCCAACCAATTCTTCTTCGTGGGTGAGTGTGTGGAGAGACACTTCGCAGAAGACTGATGATAGGATGAGTTTTATGAGTACCAAGAAGTACCAAGTGCCTTGCAATGATGATGATGAGGAGCTGATGATTTCGGATTGTGGAACTGGATTGAATTCACTTCTGTCATCGTTTGTGTATCCGGGGATTGCGGATCACGCCAGAACGAGAACGGGATTTGGTTCCGGTGATGCAGTGGAACAGTGCGGAACGAATTTCCGGAACAACATGCTTTTCGACCGACATAGTAGTTGAATAAGATTATAGGGCCTCCTCGGACTCTGCATATCCCTTTCTGTCTGTCTGTCTGTCTGTCGATAGACTACTCTCTCTCTGAATATAAACCTGTGTGTGTGTGTGTGTGTGTCAATCTCTGTATGTATGTCTGTCTCTCTGTCTCTTTGTAACCTTCTCCTTGCACACATTTGGAGGCCTTATCTCGCAGATCCAACTAAATGGATCGATATTCTTCTGACAAACAGAAATACAAAAGTTCTTATCGACAAATTCATCAGCTTCTCCATAAAAATACAATCCTAGGTTATACCGGGTGGCGCATAAAAAACGTCCCCAAACTTTGTTAATCTGGCAAAGATCTAATTTCAGAGATATCAAATATTAATTTACACCAAAATGTTAAGCAATCATTTCTGTGCACACATGTCAAATTTCAAGAGAGTATGTTTATTATATCACACTCTGCGGCACGGTTATAACGTCGTACCTGTTAAAATATTTTGCACAAAACTACGTCATTTATTTTACCGCGAACGAAAGTCTTCATTGCGTAAGTAAGACTTTATCATGAGACTAGTCGCTTCTCTAAACAAATTTAATGGCATCTGCTGGAGTTTCGATGCACGGTAAAACACACATCATCGTCATTGATCCTCGGAAAACCAAAGTCAATGGAGAGTAGGCCTATTAGGCTATTACATTGGCTTGTTACGCGATAAGCTCATTCCCGAACGTCGTATAGGCCTAGTACGTAGACTCAATCCTGATGACAATTAGGCCTACATCTTTCAACAAGACAGTGCTCCTTCACATCGTTGCAGATTGGATCAGCTATTTCTTCAAGCAAACATCCCTGATTTTATCCACAGTGATGCCTGGCCTCCAAACTCTCCCGATCTAAATCCTATGGTCTACTTATGCACGGAGCGCCCCAAAGGAGCTTGTGTAATGTGTATGCTGGTCGCAGAAAATTGTTTCTAAAATTAATGCTGACGAACTTAAGCAGGTCATTGAAGTAAAAAATTAATGGTCTCTATTAGACGACACACAAATAGGCCTACAGAAGTCAACAGGACAGTGGAAATAGCGTTTAAGGGTCGTTACAAGAGAAAGCGGAGGATCAATCAAACATTTTCTCGCGTAAAACATCATCATTAAACAACTGTGCAAAATTTTGGCCATGGGTCATACAGTTCTAACAACAATTTCTCTCAAACGGTTGAGTATTTTCAGCTAAAATTTGGCTGTGTTGTACAAATATGACTTATGATTAGTTTGATGTACTATGATTTAGTTTATCTTTAAAATTGTTTAATTGCCAGCCTGCCAGGTTAACAACGTTTGGGAACGTTGTTAATGACGTAGGTTTGTGCAAAATATTTTAACAGGTACGACGTTATAACCTTGCCGCAGAGTGTGATATAATAAACGTACTCTCTTGAAATTTGACATGTGTGCACAGAAATGATTGCTTAACATTTTGGTGTGAATTAATATTTGATATCTCTGAAATTAGATCTTTGCCAGATTAACAAAGTTTGGGGACGTTTTTTATGCGCCACCCGGTATAAGCATACTTGAGTTGCGATTTAACATGATTGGTCTTTCATTCTTTTGAATAACTGTTCTAGAATCTCAAACAGCAATTCGACCATTTTCCCTGACATCTCATTATAACCGGTATTACAAGTACTGTAGCACTTTAGGCTATAATATGCAGTCATAATATGCCGAGGTGAAGAAGATGAAGGTGATAACGCCTCAGTTCCTTGGTTGCATGATCTTGCATCCATAAGGTTATATCCTAGGAGAGTGTTCTCTTTTCTCCATTCCTCTTCCTAATTCCTCATTTGACAACTCCTCTATTCCCTTCATTCTCCTTCACCTCCTCCTCCTCCTCTTTCTCCTCCTCCTCTTCCTTTTACTCTGCTCCTCCTCCTTCTACTTCTGCTCCTTTTCTTGCTCCTGCTCGTCGTCGTCGTCGTCGTCCTCCTCCTCCAGTTATACATCATCCTCTGAAATTGCCCCAAAATAATCAAAATACAGCCAATAATTTTTTTAACGCTACAGAACTCCCGCCAGTCTGATAGGGTGGTCTGTTTTCTTTGGCAGAGGTTTTATACGCTTCGAGAGTTAGTTAGTTTGTTCAACTTCACGTTCTAAAAGTTATACACGCGTGGAAGAAAGTTAAATGCAGCTCTTCATTAAATATGACATAATTTTATTATTAGATGTATGTACGCGATTAGAAATTTGGTTGTTAGAAAAGAATATATCGAATGACTCACAGACTGACTGACTTACTTATTGCAGCGTATTTTCAATTGATTAGCACAGCTCAATGGTTAAAATCGACCAATCAAAATAACGATCGTATAATTATAATAATTATCTCGCTCGGATAATTTACATGATTGTGGCCTAAGCGAATCCTGTACTAAGACTTAGACACAAGTGTCGCCATATTTAAGAATTAGCGGTCAAAATAAGGCAAAGTTACTTGATACAATCATAGTAATATTATTGCAAATGCTATCGCGAGAAACGATTTCGCCTTCGATATGATTCAGCCACATGCGCCAGTGCTGCCTCTGGCGAATGTCTTGGAAACGAAGAGTTCGTTCGCTAACGTGCATCAGATACGCTTTTAGCGAATGTTCGAGGAACGATTCTTCATTCGTTAAACACTAAACATGCACCAGTGCTGCCACTGGCGAATGCTTTTGAACCAAGTCTCCGTTTGTCAACATACACCAGTGCTGCCCCTGGCGAATTCCTTGTCAGTTAAGCGTCGAACTCCGTGGCGTCAGGCGACTTGGACAGTTCCGTCTCTAGTTCGTCCGTGTGTCGGAGATCGACTTGGAAGCGGTGCGGTTTACCGTCGAGCTTCTTGCTGAACTCACCGAACGCGAGCGCCATCGCTAGCGCCATCTTGCGAGCGACGACGTCGGTGGAGCAGAGGTACGCGTGGCACTCCGTCTTCCGCTGACGAGACGAGATCTCGCGTACGAGAATGAAGACGAAGAGACGCGTGTAACGGGGATCCTGCACGGCGTACGATATGAACTGGAGCGGCAGGAGCCCCGCGTCGGACAGCGCGCGGGTAGACTTGCTGTGAACGTGGATAGTTGCCTTGAGACCCTCCGCGGAGACCTTGACGTTGACCAGGGGCAGGTCCTCGCCCTCGCCCATGCCGCGAAGGTCGGCGACCAGCTCATCGACCGGCTTCCTCGTGTGCCTCACTCCCCAGAGACCGCTGCACGGCTTCGAACCGACGTACTTGCAGACGAAACCCTGAGGCAGCTTGTCGACCTTCACCTCCTTCAGAGCCTTCACGCGATCAGACGTTGATCGTCTCTGATCGTTTCTCGCTTGAGAACCAGACCCTCCTACGTCATCAGATCTACCGGAAGTGTCCTGACCCTTACCCGGAAGTAGTCGCTTCAGATTGTCCACCAGCGATCCAGACTTTTTCGTCGACTTCTCGCCGCCATCTTGTGTCGACGTTTTCGACTCGTCGGTTTCATTCCGCTGGCAACCATTTTCATCCGCCTCCATTTGACCAAGATCAAGTTTGGCTATGACGTCATCGATGTGCTCGTCGACGTCACCGCTCGCGGACGCCATCTTGGACAATGACAGACGTCTGAAAAGGACAATTATTATATGCTACAATAATCTGCTAAACAACATAAAAAAAGTTTTTTTTAAATTCGTAAGCCTATCATATGTAAGTTTATAGATATTACTTTATGATTTGTAAATATGTCTTCTTGAATATACTTTTTAAATTATACATCTCATCTTTATTCGTAAATTTTAATTTTAAAATCTTAAATTTGTCATAACATTTTGTTTAAACAGGTTCTGTTAACACTGTCAAATGCTTTGTTTTCAAATAACCCACTTAGCTTTGGGAGGCAGTTAAATTATTTTCTCTTTATTTATCTACATAACGGTGTCGAATATTTTGCATAAAATTAGGCTATAGCCTATGTTAAATAGCCTATTTGGTTCTGGATACAATCTAACCATTTGGGCCAACGTTGTCAAATGCTTTGTGTATTAATACCAGTGGCATATGTATAGTTGTGGGGACAGTCTAACAGTCTCTAACTTAACTGAACCGAGGACAACGTCGTCAAATGCTCTTCTTACCAGTGATCTATTCAGTCGAGGTGACAATCCAAAGCTTTCTTATTCAATCGATGCGGAAAACGTTATCAAATGCTTTGTTTTATCAATGACCTACTTAGCTGTAGTAAGTATCAGACTGAGCTGAAGCCTAAATTTTCCTCTCGCAAATGTTGTGTCCCTCAATCACAAAAACTGCAGCTCTCCTCAACTATAGCATACATCCGACTCGAATGAGACAAAAGTCAACACTATAGTGTCTCGTTGACTGTGAAAGCAGCTGTATTATCGTGACCAAACTTTTCAACAGAATCAAACGCTTACCGAAGATCGCCAATGCTTTCGAGCAATCGAAATGACCAAATCGACGTTCGCAGTTTCGTGATGGCAGTCACGCCCGGGTGGCTTCAGACGTCAGGTATGCATATCATTAGACAGGTAAATGGGCGTGCGTGCATGTACACGGTGGCCAGAAAATATAAGCCCAATCACAAACTATACATGCAGCAATATGAATTCTTAATACATTTGAAGCATCTATAACTTGTAGCA
>OX243816.1:46656699-46686699 GCA_945859605.1 Lumbricus rubellus
AAACGCAACAAAAAGTAACAAAAACGCCCCATGTGAAGAATTCGACTGCAAATCGTTCAAGCTCAAAAAGGTAGTCAGACAATTTCCGGTCAAAAGGTGTCGCCATCGGTGTCTGGCTGAGCGTTTGCCGTCCCCCCCCCAACGGCCATCCCTCCATGGCAGAAACTTAAATTTCCCACAAAAGCAGGGGAAACTAGATTGAACACTGCATATGTGCATATGTGCATATTATAGATAGAGAAAGTCTGATATATAGGCCTACATGCGTGTAGTATTATTATCTTACGTATACATGTAGGAGTTTCTCTGAAGTTGCGCTATATAAATGCATGATTGCGATTACAATTAAGACATATATAATAAATCATATACACTATTATAATACACATGTGACATGCGAATAAATAAATATATATATATATGCATGTGCGTATACTGCGTATAATCATGCTCACGTGCATTCCTGCATACGTGCATGATGCACGGTGCATCCATATATATATATATATATATATCACCTGGTGCCGTCAGCTTCTGCAGCTCTGGCGATATCCCTGATGTATCCTATATATATATATATATATATATATATATATACAGACAGACAGACAGACATACAGACGCAGGGTCACTGTTGTGGTCATCATCATCGCCTGCCCTTCGCATTATCCCATCCTCCTCCTTTCTAATTTTCTCCATCCATCATCCCTCCCTCATTTCATTTCTCCCTCCCTCATTCCCTCATTCCCTCCCTCCATCCTTTCATCCCTCCCTCATTCCCTCCCTCCATCCTTCCCTCCTTCCCTCCTTCCATCATTCCCTCCTTCCCTTCCTCCTTCCTTCCATTCTTCCCTTCTTCCCTCCTTCCATCCTTCCCTCCATCCTTCCATCCCTCCCTCATTCCCTCCCTCCATCCTTCCCTCCCTCCTTCCATTCTTCCGTCCATCGAATGCAACGCTGCAACTGATGCGTCAGACTCCGCAGTGCATGGACTCCCATGCAGCATCTCCATTCTTCCGCATCAATCCTTCTTCCGCCTATCCGCACTGCAGACTCCGCCCACAACCAGCGCAGACTCCGCCCACCGTCAACAACGCCCCGCCCCTCCAGTCCGAATCCGATCTGATCCGGGCTGCAAGTGCCACCGACCGTTGCCCGGATGGATCTGGACCGTGGCCCTCTGCCGGTCGGTCGGTCGGGACTAATACTCCCTCTGGGACGCCGACCTAATTGAATTCAAACGCGCCAATTAAAAGCCGAACGCCGGGCGACACCTTGCGCCAAGATATCGAACTGCACAGCAAGCGGATGTAAGCCTAGACGATTCGACCGAAGCTGATGCTAGCGCAGTATAAATTCGCAACGAAAGACATCGAATCGCTCCAAGAGCAACGAGTGCAGGATCCGGAAGATACGACGACTTAAGCGCGCATGCATCAAGAACCGTCCGCGATTAAATTGAGTTCTTGGAAAGGCGGAAGCTGCAGCAGCCGGACTACTTTCTAATCAGAGTTCGGGATCGATTTCCGGCTGATGTTTCGATCCGATTGATTCACGGATTTGACGGATGTGACGTCGGAGTGACGTCCAACGCTGCAACGGATGAAAAAAACTGAGAGAAACTTTTCAGTTGACGTCATTTAAACGACTCTGAGCATTCGAGCGCTATATAAATTCTGATTGACAATCGTAAAAAAATCGTCGCATGCTGCTGGTGTTCAACGGAACTTCACAATAATTACTCAAATCGGTTAGTGACAATTAATAATCATTATCAATAGTATCGTTTAATTGAAACTGTTTATATATATGTATAGCAATTAGTATAATTTTTAATTATCGTTTTATCGAAATCGGTTAGTGCATATGGTATTAAAGGTATAGTTCCATGCATCGTGCATTTCTCAAAGGCCAATTATAATTATATCCATTGTAATATTGTATAAGCTTAACAAACGACCAATAATTATAATCAACCAGTATACCACGGATCAGCACTGATTGAATGGCTTACCTTATAGACTCTTAACACATGCAGTTGCATGCAGACAATAGAGACACAAAAGACTTATACAGAGCATGCATGCACTCTTTGCGTTGCCATAATCTGCAGACTCATTATAGGAGAGCTGAACTGTTATAAGAGATCATTGATCGAAATTATCGCAGATTATAGATTAACAATTACAAGATAAATGTCTCAGAATACATGCAATGGATAAACAATGAGATTAATTATCCCGAATTAATTGTTGCAATAAGCTTAGTTATTACAAAGAGACTTACAATATTCTCATATAAACGATCCCAAATTATCGCAGAGAATATTTTATATCCGCGTCCTTCTTTTCCAGGCGCCCACCCCCCTACTCCTCCCAATGGAAGGCTCGAAATCGTTCAGCATCGAAGCCCTCCTCTCCTCAACACCCTCAACGAAGAACCGAAACAAATTCCCATCTACCGGATCCAATCTCTCGAGGAAGACCGGAAGTCCTTGCTCCGGATCGCCACCGGATCATGAAGTCCATCGACGACCGGAAATGAGTCCGGACCATTGTGGCGGCGGTGGCGGATCGGAGTCCCCGCGATCCAGTCCGGACAGCGTCGAGTCGATGCCGGACAACGAGGACTCTTCAACGGACGCTCTTCTGAGTCCCGGAGGAGGAGGAGGACTGATCCACCGTCGAGGAGGTCGACTCTCCCCCGGGGGACCCGCCATGTCCGGACGTCCCTTCGGCATTCCCCATGCATCCGACATTGGTCCTAGGTCCATTGGTCCTCCTCATCACCCGGCTGCGGCGTCTGGTCTCATGCATGGTCCGCTCCAGCACGGTGGTCTCTTCTACCGCTACGGTGGTGGTGGTCTTCATCAGGGCGCCCCATCAGGGCAACCTCCCCAGTCACAGGGCGGCACCCACCCGTCACACCCAGGTGCTGTGGCCCTCTCGATGCTGGCGGCTGGGAGCGCTTTCCACTCGCCTGCAGGGACCGGGGGTGTGTCGGTCTCATCAGGGAACGGGGGCCCTTCGGCAGGGGGCCAGGGACTGCCGCACGGGTCGGAGCCGGCCCTCAGGATGGCCGCCCAGGCGCAGGTGCAAGCGGCGGCGGCTGCGGCTCACATGCAGAACATTCAGTTGGATTGGTTGGCCAGAGCTGGAGTCTTCATACCAAGAATGGTCGACTACAGCGGTAAGCAAACTAAGCATGCATGAGATATGTAATCAAAAGAATCGATTCGTCTGCTAACGACTTATCAAGCAATGAATTATTCAATCGGTTATAAAGTTAAGTATAGAGTTGTAGACGACTGCCGCTCATTCAGTGTATACGAGAGAGCAGATATAATTATAATGAATATAGATCGGTTGGTCATTCATTCATTCATCCACTCAGTCAGGCATTTATTCATGCACTCATTCATGAATCGATTCATTCGTTCGTTCATTCATTCATTCAATCGTTCGTTCGTTCGTTCGTTCATTCAGTCATTCATTCATTCATTCGTTTATTCATTCATTCATTCATTCATTCGTTCGTTCGTTCGTTCGTTCATTCATTCATTCATTCGTTTATTCATTCATTCATTCATTCATTCATTCATTCATTCATTCGTTCGTTCGTTCGTTCATTCATTCGTTTATTCATTCATTCATTCACTCATGCATGCATTCACTCATGCATGCATTCATTCATCCATACATTTTTCATTAATTCATTCAGTCAGTCGGTCAATCATGCATTTGGAAAACTTATCAGGATCAAATGAATGAACGAACGAAAAAGTGAACAAAAATTAATATTGAATAAACAAATGGATGAATTAATTAATAAACAAGCGAATGCGCTAAAGAACGAACGAACGAACGAACGAATGAATGAATGAATGAATGAATGAATGAATGAGTGAATAAACAAATAAAGAACTGCATGGATGAATTCTAACGAGCGAACGTATATGAATGGATGAACGAATGAATGAGTAAACGAGTGAATGTACAAGTGAATAACCTTTGAAATGATGTAAATTCAATTCAACCCTGCGGCGCGGTGGTGTAGCGGGTATATTCATGGGCTCGTGGCCCTGCAGCCGGATAGTTGCAGGTTCGAATCCACCTCAAGTCGCTGCGTATACACAGGGACTTTGCATCATGGCAAGTCCTTCACTCGCAATTGCTCAGTGCTTCGGCGTGAAACTCCGATGCAGTGTCCGCGCTATAGTCGGGAGCGCCTTTGAGTAGTGGTCTTGAAGGGGCGCTATTGCAAGTGCACATATACAAACAAACAAGTGCACATATAAAACATATCTCTGCAGTAAAGGCCTGTGACGTCAACAGAGGAATTGTTTTAGTTGGCTCTCCTATAATCTGTGTGGCATTGTTTTCCTGTAAACGAGTGTCATATAGTAACGATGATTATAGAGTCGCCCTTCTCTTTTCTCTAAGCTTTGGACACTCCCATCATCCCATGCAGACTATGCATACACGAACAATATTTAACACGTTGTTTTTACGGTTCAGTGCATGCAGCACCAAAAGTTTAACATCGTCCTATATAAACGGCTATATGACATTAATAGCGAAATTGGGATGAAAAAAATTATAACTTTTAAAGAAACCCATAAAAAGGTGTCTAATCGAAGTTTCTATATAATTTCATCAAAGTTTTCTGACATTTTCTGTACTGGTATATTGTGACAAATGCATGGATCCAATGCAAATTAAACAATATAATTTTACAATAATTGTCCAACAGCATTAATCTAAATTGTAACAAAAAGCAATTTTGGTTGCAAATGTTGAAATTACATTTAAAATCTTAAATTAATTATTTATCAATCTTCTATGTAAACATTCTGGAGAAATTTCGTGTGTTACAGTTTTACAACAGATTATAATTAGTTATTATACAGTTCTCACTGTCTTTCATCATCGTACGAATCAAAGCGATTCAAACACTTTCCAGTGTGTATACGATGAATGGATCCAGATTTGACGAGGCCCTATGACAAGCGACTAAAAGGTGTCAACCGCAAATAATTTTTCTCGAATGTGCTGAAGGTCTGAAACTGCTAAAATTCAACTTCATTAATATGTATAATACCACTTTTATAGGTTTTAAAGGTGTTTAATATTAGATTTTTACTAAGCGATGAGTTGCTACCATAAAATATACATGTTTTACAGCAATTTTCATGTACAATATTTTAAAAGTAAATCTGAAAGATTCCTGATGAGCAATCACACAAGGACACGCGAACTTTTGAACATAACTTTAAATTTATAATTATAAACATTTGTTTCAAGTCTAAATTACCTATAATACATGAACAATGTATTTTTAAATTCTGTGCTCTGAATTGTGCTCGAATGGAACGTTGTGTGAAAATTTGAAAGCGTGACGGAGAGTGAGATAGAGAGCGACAGAGAGACGAACAGAAAGATATATATAGGCAGACTGGCAAACAGGTAGGCAGACAAAAGGAATCAAATAGAGAAAGACAAAGACATTGCCAAACACTTTACCTATAGATCACTCTCTGACACATTCTATAAGCAATTAAAAACTGTTCTGTTTGGCCGTGCTGGAGTCGGGACTCGGGAGCACCTCTGAGTAATTTCCTTGAAGAGGCGCTATATGAATACTTGAATGAATGAATGAAACACAGACACACATGAAGACGCACGCAGGCAGACAGTCACGACCACTGTCGACCAGATGTGGAGCCACACACACACACACACACACACACACACACACACACACACACACACACACACACACACACACACACACACACACACACACACACACTCACACAAACACACACACACACTCACACACACACACACAGACTAAAACACGTCTTCAATGCATAGTGACGTCGTGAGGTCAAAGGTGACAACGATGCAAGAGATTTGTCACGTGACGTCTTAATCTCGAGCGTCGACAACATAAGTCGAAGCAGACGAACAGACAGAGCGAGACAGACAGACACACAGACAGACGGAGACAGACACACAGACAGACGGAGACAGACAGGGTCAGAGGTGATGGTGAAGACAATCGAAGGCGGCATAAAAGCAAGCGATGCGACAGATTGCAAGCGACCGTCCTCCTCACTAAGACGCAGATCCATCTAATCCTGAGGGGGGGAGGAGAGTGTCCCTCTCCCGGCCAATTGAGTGACCAGAGGGTCGGTCATCAGTCCGTCGAGAGAGAGAGAGGGGGAGAGAGAGAGAGAGAGAGAGAGAGAGAGAGAGAGAGAGAGAGAGAGAGAGAGAGAGAGAGAGGGAGAGGGGAGAGTAATCCCACAAAGGAAAGACAAGACAATAATCATAATGACGAGACGTCAACCATCGTCCGGCAACAACTGACCAACGGTGGTCACTGGTCAGTCAATTGACCAACGCTGTATAGACGAGATACGGGGAGTGGGGTAGGGGTGGGGTGGGGGAGGGGTGGACGGGTGTTTGTGCGGGTGGGTGGGCTATGGGAGGGGTGGTGGTGGTGGGGTGAGGATTGTTTCGCGTGAGAGTTTCTATCAAAACTAATGGATGGAATTCATCAGGAAAGAAAAGATAATCCATTAATCGCTGCGATGAAAGAGAAGCCAACGATTAAAGGGATATAGGCTGCACGGCAGAACGCTATGCACACAGACGGACAGACATACAGATAGACAGACGGACAGACACACAGATAGACAGACGGACACACTACAGGCGGACAGACAGACGGACGTACAGGTATAGTATTAGTAGAAGTTTACTATGAACTAAAATCGCAATTTATACAAGCATGCAAACCTTCAACAACGATTTAGACACCTTTTTAAAGTCAACTACCAAAGGTATTAAAAGATTGCCCATCACTGCCAATACAGCTTGCTTGATACCAAGTGGTTCTAAGCTTCAGCGATGGCGGTGTAGGCCTATAGTATAGTCAATATTAGCCTTAGACTTGGAGTGTGAGGTTATAAATAAGAAACTGGTGCAATAGTGGACACAAATGGAGACCAGAAAGGGTGGAGATCCCGGCAGTATAGGGCCCCCAAATAACTGTTAAATAATTTTGATAGATATGCGCACCACAATTTTAGAGTATATATCTACAGAACGATTTTATAAAGAGATTCAGAACAAGTGTGGGGACTGTGGGCATCGGCGGTGAACACATTGAACAAAGGTTGTGACGCACTATCAAGTATATCTATATTAACATTTATTTGAGATGTGACTTGATAAAATCGTTTTTTTACTCTAAAATTGGATCGTCAAAAAGCAGTGCGTCGAGTCATTAAAAGTAATGCGACTCATGTTCTGTTTGAAATAAATGTCTTGGTAAAATTTGTACGCAACTATGAATTACACTCTCAGAAGAGTTCAGGTAACATATCTGAAATTTCAGGCAACCGGCCTGAACTGGTTCAGGTCCAGATGAGACGGTTGAACTTTCAGGTAAGATGCCTGAAGTTCAGGAATTTCCCTGAACAAGGTCAGGTTCAAATGAGACGGTCGAATATTCAGGCAAAGTGCCTGAAGTTCAGGAATATCCCTGAACCAGTTCAGGTCCAAATGGGACGGTCGAATATTCAGGCAAAGTGCCTGAAGTTCAGGAATATCCCTGAACCAGTTCAGGTCCAAATGGGACGGTCGAATATTCAGGCAAAGTGCCTGAAGTTCAGGGATATCCCTAAACCAGTTCAGGTCCAAATGGGACGGTCGAATATTCAGGCAAAGGGCCTGAAGTTCAGGAATATCCCTGAACCAGTTCAGGTCCAAATGGGACGGTCGAATATTCAGGCAAAGTGCCTGAAGTTCAGGGATATCCCTGAACCAGTTCAGGTCCAAATGGGACGGTCGAATATTCAGGCAAAGGGCCTGAAGTTCAGGAATATCCCTGAACCAGTTCAGGTCCAAATGGGACGGTCGAATATTCAGACGCCATGCCTGAAGTTCAGGAATCTCCCTGAACCAATTCAGGAATCTCTCTGAACCAGTTCAGGTCCAAATGAGACAGTCAAATGTTGAGTTTCACGCCTGAAGCTCAGGAAAAATCTCCCATCTGTTCAGGCATTGTTTCTTACCAGAACAGATATGAGATTTTCCAGAACTTCAGACATGGTACATGAACATTAGACCGTTTCAAATGGACATGCACTTGTTCAGATGGCCTGAACTAGTTCAGGTGGAAATCCTGACAAGTTTCACCTTAAAAGTCATAGGCAGAGATTACTTGACTCACAACTGTAAATATATACCAAAGTGAGTCAGATAATCTTACATATCATGAAATTGTTCTCAGAATTCACATAATTATTGTCAACTACAAATTGAACAAGGAACCAAGAGCAGAAATTAATCAGTCATATTATTACAAACATTAAAACGCTTAATAAAAAGCATTAAGACAACGCTCAATAAAAAGCATTAAGACAACTGTAAACTGCAAAATATTTTACAATTCATTTGACCTCATGTTGTAATTTCTAGCAAGATATAGGTAGAAAATTGTATTTCAAGCTAATGCTAGCCAACAATAATTTCATAATCGATATTGGTTATCACACCAGAGTCCATGAAAATCATAGGAAACATGACAGATCATTAGACAATGCTGCTTAAAATTACTTCTAAAGTATTAGACTGTCATTGTGAGAAGAAATTCATTTCCTTGCAGAATTTTAGAAAAACACAAATAGCAAAACATTGCATAAATTTCCTTTCACAAATAAGTATGCACATGCATGCCTGATAGTTTTTAGCCTTAAAATGGGCATGTCATGTCCATTACATCTTTAACTCCAATTGGCAGCATGCTGATGAAACTGGAGCATGAGGAAGCATTAAGATATATAGCCCAGATGCATGGTGACAAAAATTTCATCAGCTTATTTAAACCAAAAGGCAGTTTCTATGCCCTCACTAATATCAATGGCGTGACATTCCACTCTGACAGACACTTGTTTTGTTGACTGCTAATCATTACATAGTCCATGATTATATCGCAAAACTGCCACAACTTCTAAAACAACATGATTTTTTAATCCATTATAAATATTGTACTGTCATTGTATGGTAAAATAGAATTTGAATAAAATGCAAAATTTAAAAAACAAGCCTAGTAAGACATTCTTTTAAAGTCATTGGTAATTTTCACAAATAATTGGGCACATGTAGTATTCGTTGCGGTTTAGCTAAGGAGTTTATTGTCACTTTCTCCCAGTCCTGAAATATTCTATAAAGTACAGAGATGTCATAAAGAATCCATTTTGAACTCCAATGCAGCATGCTGAAGAAACCAAAGTTTGTGGGAGCACAATGGTTTGACCTTCCATGGTGACAAAGACGTACTCGACGGTGCCTCGATTCCACAAGGCCATCAACATGGGATGCTTTTGTTCCAAGATGGTTTCCATGGACACCATAACCTGAAAGTCATCAAGTAAAGTCATAAAAAAAGAAAGAAAAATTCAAATAGGGTCATTCCGTGCCAAATCAACCGATACCTCCCACTCTCCGATCCAGATTTTCTTGATAATTTCACCAAAAATCAATTATAAATAATCTGGTATCAAGAACTGGAAAGTTTCAAGTGTCCACAGTGAAAACTGACCAAGTTATGGGGTACTGAAGTTGGTGGGGGTAGGCCGAAAATTGAACGCGAATTTGCGAATTTTCAGACATTAATAACTCTTGATCTAGGGTAGCTGAAGACATTTGGTTTTCAGTTTTCAGTTCTGTGCATACAAAGCATGGATTGACAAGATCAAGTAATATTTGATGTCATACAAAAAATTAATAAGAATTTTTTTAAGGTGTCGAAATATTTCTTGCCGAGCCCATTTCGGTCATGTTTACAGACACCCTACACTGGCAGGATATGCAAGAAAGGAATAATTTGCGTGGTGTTATTCACCTATTAGTGGAGTCTTAAATGTGTAATTTATTTGGGTCTGGGTTGTAAGGAAATGCTGTGGCACTTTGCCAAAAACCCTTCATCTCCGTGACAGTGGTCACTTTCAGCTGACCAAAAGGGTACCTGCTCAACAAGTCGAACACACATCATTGGAAAGATCGAAGAAAGTTTTTTTACTGATACCAATCTCTTGTTGGTGCTCTGATTACAAGGTCAATAAAGTGTCTGTAAACATGACAAAAATTACCCCGGTAAGAAATATTTCGACACTTTACAAAAATTCTTATTAATTCCTCATATCAATCAGAGCAAATGTTACTTGACCTTGCCAATCCATGCTATGCACAGAACTGGAAACTGAAAACCAAATGTGTTTATCTGATCTAGATCTGAAAATGGTGAAAAAATTTGCAGACGCAAATTCCCATTAAAACTCACGGATTTTGAAAAAAACCGATTTAATAACTTATTCTTAAGAGCACCAACAAGAGATTGGTATCAGCAAAAAGGTTTTTAGTTCAAACTTTCCTATGGTGGGTGTTTGACTTGTTTAGCAGGTGTCCCACATGCCCATTTGGTAAGTTGAAGGTGACCACTGTCACGGAGATGAAGAGTTTTTGGCAAAGAGCCACAGCATTTCCTTTCAACCCAGAAACAAATAAATTACACATTTAAGACTCCACTAATAGGTGAAGAAAAACACACACAAATTATTCCTTTCTTGCATGTCTAGTCAGTGCAGTGTGTCTCCAAACATGACAAATAGGAGCTCGGCAAGATATATTCGACACTTTTCAAAAATTCTTATTAATTACTCATGTCAAAGAAAGCAAATGTTACTTGCCCATTCAAATATATGCAACACTCAGTACAGAAAACTGAAAACTAAATATATGTAGCTGGTCTAGATCAAAAGTTATTGAAGTCTAAAAACGACAAAAACATTAGCAGACGCAAATTCGCTTTAAAAAATCACGACTTTTAAAAATATAATTTAATGAGTTAACTGACGACTACCATCAGGATTTATTATCAATAAAAAGGTTTTTCTTCAGGTTTTCCAATGATGTACAGGGTGGGCCAAAAAAAGACCCCCCTAAATTTTTTGCCAATATCTTGACCAAAAGTAAGAATTTCGAAATGAAATTTTACAGTCTTAAAGACAATTCATATTTACACAAGATGGCCAGATTTCATTATAATATTTCAAACAGAACAAAAGTTATACCACTTTTAGTCAAGCCACCCACCGTTTTTTGACGATTCAAAAACCCGACGCAACAAAAAGTAACAAAAAATCAACTCAATTATTCTGGCCAATATCTTGGCCAGAAGTAAGAATATCAAAATGAAACTTTACATATTTAAAGGCAATTCATATCCACACATGATGGCCAGATTTCATCAAAATATTTCGAACAGAACAAAAGTTAT
Organism: Lumbricus rubellus; assembly: GCA_945859605.1. Taxonomy (NCBI): domain Eukaryota; kingdom Metazoa; phylum Annelida; class Clitellata; order Crassiclitellata; family Lumbricidae; genus Lumbricus; species Lumbricus rubellus. Next base: position 46,668,052 of record OX243816.1, read on the forward strand.
ATGACTTTTAGTGAGACCCCCCCATTTTTTGAATTTTCAAAGACGTAACGAAGCATAAAGTAGCAAAAACAAGATTTTATTAAGTCTCATCTCAAGTAATTGTTATCAAATAGGCTTCGTATTGCCACAGGATCATTATTGTTACTATTTAAAAAATAAACAGGGTACCAGCGTTGCTGCACGTCACTGAGAAGTCACTTAGCAAGATGACATCAAATTGGTAAAAAAAAAGGAATCTGTCAGATTAATCAACAGGTCCATCAAGAACTTTGCAAAGAGACTCAAAAGGAGTTTTGGTACTGGTGGTGGGCACATTGAACACAAGTTGTGAAGCACTACCAAGTTAATTTGACAACAGTTAGGCCTATTTGAGACGAGACTTAATAAAATCGTGTTTTTGCTACTTTTTGTTGCGTTTCGTTTTTGAATCGTCAAAAACGGTGGGTGGTCTCGCTAAAAGTGGTATAACTTATGTTGTGTTGGAAATATTTTCAAGAAATCCGGCTGTAATGTGTAAATATGAATTGCCTTTAAGCCTGTAAAACTTCATTTCGAAATTCGTACTTTTAGCCAAGATATTGACAAAAAACCTAAATTTTTTGCGTTTCGTTTTTGAATCGTCAAAAAACGGGGGGGGTGGCCTCACTAAAAGTGTCATAACTTTTGTTGTGTTTGAAATATTTTGATCGAATCTGGCCATCATATGTAAATATGAATTGCCTTTAAGACTGTAAAATTTCATTTCGAAATTCTTACTTCTGGCCAAGATATTGGAAAAAAACCTAGGGGGGTCTTTTTTTGGCCCACCCTGTTTGTTTGAAATATTTCTACACTTTTCAAAAATTCTTATTAATTCATCGCATCAAACACAGCAAATATAACTTTATCCTGCCAATCCATGCTAGGCACAGACCTGAAAACAGAAAACCAAATGTGTGTAGCTGGTTTAGATCAAAAGTTATTGAAGTCTGAAAACGAAAAAAAATTAGCAGAGGCAAATTCGCGTTCAATTTTCGGCCTACCTACCAACTTCAGTACCCCATAACTTGGTAGGTTTTCACTGTGCACATTTGAAGCTTTCCAGTTCTTCATACAAACAGAGAGTGGATAGATGACATCAAAGAGTGGTGTAACCAAGACATTTATAGCTTGAGCAGATTTGCGCAGGACTGCAGACTTTGGACGACAAAGATAAAGTGTGCATTGGACACCTACGGGTTATTAACCCAGGGATAATGATGATGATGATGATGATGATGATGATGAGTTCTTCATACCAGATTATTTATAATTGATTTTTGGTGAAAATATCAAAAAAATCTGGATCGGAGATTGGGAAAAAGATGAACTTATTGCTGATTTGGCACGGAATGACCCAATAAGTATTGCTACAAGTCTTAAACATGCATATGAACACAAAGAGGATAAAAGTGTCAGTCAAAATTGGTTTGCTGCATTTCTACGAACAATGTGAACGTGTAACATACCCTATGAAAATATTTGTGCAGGCAGAATTTTGTATTTTATTTATTTTGCATAATGAACAACAGAAGTTCAATTGAAATCCACGCCCTAAAATTTACTGTAGCCTCTCAATGTCATACTATGCATTATTTACAATTAAAAAATCAGATGCTTCAAATCAATGTATTCTTCAAAAGTCAGTGTTGCATAACATTATATCTCTCCAATGTAGTCGTGAAGACTAATCTTTTAAAAATTTCTTAACACAAAGAATAATTGTCAGGTAGAACTATAGTACTGTTTTAAAATGAATAAAATAGTAATATATCTCCATATACTTCCTTAAAAAACTACTCGAAGCAAATTTTTATAAAATCAGCATTATCCATAGTGGGCCTACTGACAAGTCTGTACAGTGTGTGCACAGCACACTTAGTATTATTATGTTACATTCTTATTAAGTAATTCAAAACGTATATAACTTACTTAGCCAAGGAATTCATTCCACGGAGTCCTGGAAAGTCCGGCCTCAATGCCACGACGAGAATTTCCTTAGCTTTAGATGATGGCTAACTATTTTAATAAAATATAACAGAATATCTGTTCAAAGCATGAAATACTACATCAAATTATATTCATAGTGGATAAGGTTCACAGATTTAAAGACGAACGTTTGATGAATGTTTGATGAACTGAACGAATAACAGATTAAATTTGTCCCCATCTCAAACTAATCCAAAATGAAATGTAACAATAGTAAATTGCATTCAATCAACCCAAATGCATAATTTTTCACCATTTATTCTGCTTCATGTCATCAAACCAATGATTCAAGTCCACCATCCGACTCGTTGCCGCAAACAAACAAAAACATTGTAATTGCATATTCCAAAGAAAGAACACCTGAAATTATGTCATGTAACAAAGCCAATACTGGAAGGAGCAGGAGAGATAGGATCAGGAACGAGAAGACACGTAAGAATCTAAGAGCGGAAGAAACGGTAGTAAAGATCACGTGGTTTGGCCATGTGAAAAGAATGAACGACAATTTAAGACTACCAACCATGACCCTGGATGAACATGTGGAAGAAACGAGAAGCAGGAAAGACAGTCAAAGACCTGGATGGACAACATAATGGAAGACAGAGGGAAAAGAACGTGGATATAAGGAAGACCACATGGGGCAACACCAGAGACAGAAATGCCAAGGTGTCATGTAAAGGCCTCATTGTTAACGGAAAACACATAATATTACTCAAAGAAGAAATAGGAAAAGAACAAAAACACTGTCTGCAATATTGAGAATTGATGGGTGTTGGGAGGGTACAGCTACACAGTCTTTATTAGTCACCCACAGTAAAGTCTTTGCACAGTCCCTCTACTTGTGAATCAAAGTCTCACTCTCCCCCCCCCCCATTATTTTTCCTCAATTCTCCCACTGGTTTGCATTGAAAAAAGCAAATGATTTAGTCAATAAAAGGTTAAATAACAATGTCATTAAAGCACTAAATATACAACATTATAACCCATTAAACACACACTAATTGGAATCAATGAAGAGGGCTTACAATGCTTACATCATTCCACACTTAAGATGAGGTCAGCCACCAAAAGTTGAATCACATAATTTCTGCTTCATGACCATCCGAAAGATTCATCCTCTGAAGCCACTCTCCTTCTGAATAAGTTTCCGCAAAACTTCCCATTCTGCAAATACATAAAGTAAGAGTGTATGACAGTGTAAATAAATTAAACAAACAATTGTGGTGTAAAGTTACATTTATTTCTGTCGTTCTAGTTCAGAATCTTGATGATGATATTCGTTTAACTGAGATCTTTAATGACATTCAACAGCCTGTTACAATAGAACAAATTTATGTTTAAACAAATTTAAAAATAATTCAGTCAAATCGTGCAAGTCAGATAGAGACCATATGTAACTTTTTCTTTCGCACATCATTTACTGACATTCACATGATTGAGAATAAATCTCATAATTTCATGTTGCAACATTGCATAAAGTTAATGATCATTAAGGAAGGCTGGTAATCCCGAAGATTGTGTGAGAGTATACAAAACAACATGGATGCCAACGACATAGGTAAAATAGAGTGCTGCGACTTATCAGCCGCACCCCACGATACACTTACTCAGTAAGTAACCAACGCGACATCTACGCAGAACGATCAAGTTAATAAAATTATAAATGAGGGAAAATTTGCAGTAAATACCAGTCAATATAAAATTCGAATCTAATGTGGTAGCGCTCTATTTTAGTGATTTCCTGGGCTGCTTTACTATTTACATGCACAGGCATGCAGTCTTAGGGATTGCCGAAAGGCTTGTTTCACAACACAATTGCCAGACTTCAAATTAAATGATGTGAAAGAAAACCAGAAATGTATCATAATCACCTAGTCACCTGGTGCCGTCGATTCTTTGAATCCTAGCGACTGCTATGATGAACCTTCTCCACGTATTACGATCTTCCGTCGCGTCTCTCAGTTCCTCCAAGTTCATCTGCGTTCTCTCGTGTATTTCCTCCATCCACCTCCTTCTTGGGCGTCCTCTTCTCCTTTTTCCTTCTCCGCAGGCCAGCATCATCTCCTTTTCCAAACCGTTTGCTCGCATCACATGTCCAAAGAATGCCATCTTCTGCCTTGTATCATAATAGGAAACATAAAAAGAATTATTTATTTATTGCACACACACAAGTCAAACAGAATAAACATGAGTCACTAAACAGGGTGCAAAAGGAATCAGAAAAAGCTAACAGCTTATACAGTCATGATCCCTAGCTCCAAGATTATTTATATAGTGCAAGTTAGTATTAGTACTTAATTAATTAGTTAGAAAATTTCTCTCTGGTCGTGTGAAAAACAATTTTGACAACATCGCTTAAGATTCACAGGCTAAAATAAAGAAGCACATTTTAAAAATGAAACTCACGCATTTAAAAGTCACTTCTACATAGGGGGTCAACCCGAATCCTAAAAATGCTGGGAAGAGTTTTACAGAAAGCGGCTGAACTCCAGATAACCATTCAGCGTTAAATTAATTACGTGACACCGTGATCCTGAGGGCGCTGTTCATAGCATAGTTTAGTGCTTAAAACCATTAGAACGTGTGTGTCGCACTTGAAATCGATTTCGGGAATCCGAACCGAATTTGTTGAAAGGACCCGGTTTTCCGGCCGCACCCATACAGGGTTCCGAGCCATTCTAGGAAATAACCGCAAAGGTTATTATAGGGAGGGGTCGGCAACCATTGTTACTGCTAACCTTATACTGATACTCTAAACAAATAATTGTAGTACATACCTTTCAACTTTGCGACAGCGCACTTCGAAATATGTTTAACAAAGAGATTGGCCATGTTTTTGCAGTTCATACTAGTTTTAAATAAATAATATTCGTTATTATATGCATGTAATTTGCACATGATCATCTAATCCTTTACAAGCATGGCCGCATAGAACAAAGACTAGGCATAAGTTTGGATGCGTCAAGCGTGGGTCACGTGACTAATAAATTCGCTTTAAAACGTTTTCTTATTGAGCTGCTATTTTTAAGTGTCATTCAGTTACATAATAAGTTGTTATTGCTAAAGTATTAAAAAATTATTGCCAGATCGGAATAATAAATTTAAAGTTTATATGTGGTCAAATTTAGGCTGGACGAAGGGTCAAGAATCTGTGCTTGAACCAAAGACTCTAATATCTTTGCTTGAACTCTTTAGGATATAGGCCAAGGACTCTATATTACAGGAGAGGTTACTTTTGAACATTTTTGATCATCCATTTCACTCAGCCATAGATGTCGCCCCACTCAAGATTCCTTTTCTAAATCTAAAGTTTATAATAATAACAATAATCTCTTTATTGAAACAATCTCAGTTGAGACACCGCAAGCGGTTACAGTGTAGGCCTACAATTATGCAGTTTAAACAATTCACAAAAACGCAGGGCCGTGTTTAAGGTTCTTCGAGTGTCGGTGAAAAGTGTAGCAGCAGAGGCAAATTGCCATTCAACAGTCTTCTAAGATTAGTCATTTTACGAGCCTATGTGGTTTGTCAGCTATGGTGGGTCAGTAAGCAAGCACGCAACGTCGGTGAACTTAGTTAAATTAATGTTTTCTTACACTTAGGTCTACTGATTTTACAAAAGGTTTAAGTAACACTGACACTCGCAGTTTAAGAATTTGACCAATGGCAACAAAACTCTCGGCTCAGGGGCATTCGGTGCACCACACCGAATGGACCTATGTTAAACACGGCCCTGCAAGAACGGAGATCACAGAATACACAAATCTTAACTATACGAACTGGACAGACAGCCTGCAATACTTATGCTTTGAATCTGCAAAGGCATTTTTTATTTGTCAATTTGCCTTCATACATGTTTTTATTTTCAAATATAATTTATTTGTCAATCTGCCGTCATACATGTAGCCTAACTGATTTAATGTTTTTTTATTTTGCAAAGGAGATGTAAAATTTCGGAACTCCGAGATAATCACCCAAAATTTGTAGGTAAGTAAGTAAAGGCGTTAACCCCTAAACAAGGCCGTTAAAGAAGAAGAAAGCCGTCCTGTGTATAAAGAGTCCTTGAACATAGGGGACGAAATCTATAATAATTTATTCCACAATCCGGTTGACAGAATGAAACCGGTTACAGTGTAGGCCTACATTATTATGCTGTTTAAACAATTCACAAGAACGCAGATCATAGAATACACAAATCTTAAGACAGCCTGCAATAATCGGCTCCTTCAAAGCAATATTCCTGCTGAAATTGAAGCTGGATTGATGAAATTTTTCTGGCTGAAATAGGAATGGGATTGATAAAAATAATTGTTATTTGTATTATAGTTGTTGGATTGATAAAACAATTGTCGCTATGAAAGCTGGATTGGGAAAACGCGTTTTATCAATTAACTGCAGAAAAAAGATGATTGCACATGGGAGGTGGATTTTGTCCGTGGGTTTTATCCTAGGCTAAACGGGGGGCGGGGTGTGTCCGTGTGGGTTGTTCAGGTTTTTTACCCCGTTAGTTCAGAGGTTAACGTCCTACACTCGCTGAGTACAATACATGTAGTATTACGCACAGTCCAGAACTAAGCAGGCCCTCCTGAACTCCACAGGTCATGTGAGGTTACACGCCTGAATGTTTATTCAATGAGGCAACAGAGTACAGAACTATGCAGGCCCGCCTGAGCTCCACAGGTCATGTGAGGTTACACGCTTGAAAGTTCAGGCAATGCGCAAAACAATACAGAACAAAGCAGGCCCTCCTGAACTCCACAGGTCATGTGAGGTTACACGCCTGAATGTTTATTCAATGAGGCAACAGAGTACAGAACTATGCAGGCCCGCCTGAACTCCACAGGTCATGTGAGGTTACACGCCTGAAAAGTTCAGGCACTGCTCAACACAGTCTAGAACAAAGCCGGCCGGCCTGAACTCCACAGGTCATATGAGGTTACACGCCTGAAAAGTTCAGGCACTGCTCAACACAGTCTAGAACAAAGCCGGCCGGCCTGAACTCCACAGGTCATGTGAGGTTACACGCCTGAAAAGTTCAGGCACTGCTCAACACAGTCTAAAACAAAGCCGGTCGGCCTGAACTCCACAGGTCATGTGAGGTTACACGCCTGAAAAGTTCAGGCACTGCTCAACACAGTCTAGAACAAAGCCGGCCGGCCTGAACTCCACAGGTCATGTGAGGTTACACGCCTGAAAAGTTCAGGCACTGCTCAACACAGTCTATAGAATAAAGCAGGCCCGACTGAACTCCACAGGTCATGTGAGGTTACACGCCTGAAAAGTTCAGGCACTGCTTAACACAGTCTATAGAACAAAGCAGGCCCTCCTGAACTCCACAGGTCATGTGAGGTTACACGCCTGAAAAGTTCAGGCAATGCTCAATACAGTCTAGAACAAAGCAGACCCTCCTGAACTCCACAGGTCATGTGAGGTTACACGCCTGAAAAGTTCAGGCAGTGCTCAACACAGTCTATAGAACAAAGCAGGTTCGCCTGAACTCCACAGGTCATGTGAGGTTACACGCCTGAAAAGTTCAGGCAGTGCTCAACACAGTCTATAGAACAAAGCAGGTCCGCCTGAACTCCACAGGTCATGTGAGGTTACACGCCTGAAAAGTTCAGGCAGTGCTCAACACAATCTAGAACTAAGCAGGCCCGCCTGCAACAGTCTTACGCACCGTCCAGTACTAAGCAGGCCTGCCTGAACTCTTCAGGTCATCCAGGTCACGCACATGAAGGTTCAGGCAAGGTAATTTTCATGAGTTCAATAATAAATTGTTATTGCTATTATTCCAGTAATATAATATTTCAAATTGGAAAATAACGTGTAAATGTAAGACTTAGGGCTTATGCATAGTCCCGAACTAAGCAGGCCTACCTGAACTCCTCAGTTTATATCAGGTTGTGCACCTGAAGATTTAGGCAAGATTATTTTATTAGGTCTAATATTAAATAATTATTATTCTAGTAATATAGTATTGTCATAATGGGAAACAAATTTTGAACGTGATATAGGACCAACCGATGATCTTTGTGTGGATTGAACAGAATAAGTTCAGGCACTGTCCTGAACTATCAGGCCTACCTGAACTCTACAGATCATGTCAGGCTGCACACCTGACAGTTCAGGCAATGCACCACAACTTCCGGTCAAGAAACACTACCTGAACCGTTCAGATAATTTTTACCTGAACTCTTTTTAGAGTGTACCTTTAAGCCTGTATAATATACAGCATACTAGAGTATAGTACACAGTGGGTAAAAAATGTAAGCCATATATCTTTTTGCCAATATTTTTTATGCCAAAAGTTTAAAAAAAATAAAGTCCTATAATATTATTATAAAAAATAAAATAAATAAAAAATAAAGTCTTATAATATAAGTCTTATAAGACTTAATTTATTTTTTTGAACTTTTGGTAAAAGAAGATCTCTGGCTTACATTATCGACCCACCGTGTACTTATTATTACGAGAGAGACGTCATCAGAAATCGTCTGAGTTGAGCATTAGAATAGATAATGACCCGTTCAGATGCACTGAGTCGCATTGTCATCATCATCTCCATCACATAATAATAGTAATTATGCTGACCGCATGCAAACAATGCAACGTCGTCATCCATCTTTGTTCTAATGCTCTCTTCTTCTGTCGCTTGCTCTAATCTTCGTCTCTCGGGATTCAAGCATCGGACATTAATGCGAATCGTCGACTCGTCTTTCCGGTTTATCTAATAACCCGGCCGATCATATTTGAATCAACGGGTAACATGAAGACGACGACGACGACGACGTTGTGGTCTACGATGGGACGGCCGATTGGGGGGACGCCACTCTGTAGGGCACACACAATCAGGAAGAGGAGCAATCAACGATGATTGCCTTGAAGGAGGAGAGATGGAGGGAGGGTGGGCGTCAGAGAGACAGAGAGACAAAGAGAGAGAGACAAGGGAGAGAGACAGGGAGAGACAGAGACACAGAGACAGTGAGAGAGATACAAAGACAAAGAGATAGAGACACAGAGACGGAGATATCCAGGGACACAGAGAGAAAAGAGAAGGAGAGAAAAACGAGAGAGAGAGAGAGAGAGAGAGAGAGAGAGAGAGAGAGAGAGAGAGAGAGAGAGAGAGAGTCAAAGACAAGAAAGAGGAGAGGAGAGGTATAGAAGTGTCACACAGACAGACAAAGACACAAACAGAGAGATGGCAGAGAGAGTCTTTTCGACGATTAGTTCGACCAATGCGCAAGTGTTGTGTGTTTGCCGGGTATATACGTCGTCTCAATCCGATTATAGACCAGAGCGAGGGGGATGTAGAGGGTTCAATGTTTGCCATTTTCTTCCCTTCCTCCCGTCATCCACCCCTCCTTTCATCCACCCATACATCCATCCACCCATCCATCCATACATCCATCCACCCATCCGTCCATCCTTTCATCCACCCATACATCCATCCATCCACCCATCCATCCATCCATCTATTTATCCATCCGTCCATCCTTTCATCCACCCATACATCCATCCATCCACCCATCCATCCATCCATCTATTTATCCATCCGTCCATCCTTTCATCTTATATATATCCATCCATGTTATGTTATGTTATGTTGTCCATCCATCATAGGATGCCAAATGCAGCTGTTTACTGCAACGTAATAATTATTTTATTCCGTTCCTTAAATATCTGCTGTTCCATCGCATCATTAGAGAAACTAATTTTCATCGACGCATTTAAAATTAAATTTAGCGCTAATAACAGTATACATAATTGCAGAAGAAAAGACCTTATGGTGGTGATGAAGAAGATGATGATGACGACGACGACGATGACGACGACGAAGAAGGTGATGATAATGATTGATGATGTGTGGTGGTGTTGTTACTATTATTGGTGGTGTTGCTGTTGTTGTTGTTGCTGTTGCATGCATGGTGTGCTGCTGCTGTTATTGTTGTAGTTTTTTGAGCTGGAGGTGGTGTTTTGCACCGTATGTGTGTGTGTGTGTATGTGTATTTGTTGTATTAACGTCACTGTGTGGTAACAAAGACCGTTAGCGACGCCCTCCTCCCTTAACCAGGCTTGGGACTGGCACTGGTAGAGTGCAACCAGTGGCGGAGTTTACCGTATATGTGTGTTCGTACTGTATGCGTGTGTTTGTATCGTGTGTGTTTGTTTGTACCGTATGTTTGCGTGCGTGCGTGTGTATGTGCATAAGGCTATTTATAAGCTGTAGTTAGTCTTGAGCAATAAATCTGCTTGTATTGTGAGTTGCTTGTATAAACTCCTTCCCCAGCCATAAACAATATTAGCTTCACACCTTGTCAAAGATATAGCGTCGGTTGATGATGTTTTAAAGGTGTTTAAATGAAGCGCTGCATTGACATTAATTTAAGTCATTGATGATGGATGGATGGACTTGTTTCGTTATTTCATGAGTAACTTCTCTATAAGCAAGAACTTATAAAAAAAACTTTATTATTATTATAATGGTAATTATAATAAAAAAAGTCATTGTCTTTTATTTAACAAAGTTTATTTGTCTATTTTATATTTTTTTAAGCGCGTCGGTAAAATCTGATTTCTAGGCGCGAAAACAGTTCGTCTGCGATCGATTTTTCCCGCTCCGAAAGTCCAGTCTTCCGTCCGGACCGCCATTTTGTTGCCCTCTACCGGAACAGCTTAATAAGTCACCGAATCCGTCGACAGGGGGCCGTCCTCTGACCTCTCGTTTGCTTCTCTTTAGTATTTACTTAGCGGTCACGGAACCGCCTCTCGCCGGAGGGCGTTTCAATCTTTTCCCGGCCACGCCCACCCGCCAGCCCCTCCTCCATCCTCCCCCTCAGGCCACGCCCCTTCTGCCGCCCAAGTGGCAGATCAATTACAATTAGACGTCTTGATTAGTTGCCGGTAAAATGGACGTTTTCGTCGCCATCGTCGTAACTGATTAAAGCACTTCTCCCTGCCCCGCCCACTCCACTTCTCCCATGATTCCTGGCGCGTCTGTGGCCGTTCCATGATCCACACGCGCCGCGTAGGTACACGCACACGTAGACGGACAAAGGCACACGCACACGTGCAAACAGACGCACACAAATGCTGCTGTGGTCTGATCACTTTGAGCCGCATCCAGTCCAGCCTGCATGGCCAGCTGGTGGACTAGTGGCGGGAGAAATTGATTAGCCCTATCGCCGTTCATCCCTCCCTCCCTTCCTCATTCCATCCCTCCCTCCATCCATCCCTCCGTCCCTCCGTTCATCCATTCCTCCTTTCATCCATCCATCCATCTCATCACAAGCGAGAGCTCCGCCGCGAGTGCGTGCCTCGGTCGTTCGTAATCACGACCGTATTATTCCGCGGCGCGACATAGTGCGCAATTTGTTAATTCAATTTTCAATTTCCAGACCATTAGGTTTACATGGAGACGGCGCGGGCTCGTGCCCTCTGTCGGTCGGGGCGCGAATTAAATGAAGCCATTCGCCGACACAGACACGGACCCCGTCCGACTACCCGTCCGTCCCTCTCACCCGCGCGGATTAGCACACTCGATCGATCGTTGCGCCGCCATTTTGTTGCGAAGCGATGCGCGCCTAATCCGCTAAATGTCGATTGACGGAACACGCTAAGTCGGGTGTTTAGTGGCGTAGGGATATTTAGGGGCGCCGTTGCAAGGCGGCCAATCACTCACCGCTGTCAGTGGACGCCGCCGCCGACGATCACTCCGCCACCGCGGCCGCCTTCGTCAGCTAATTCATCAATACACAGCAATCGGCTTTTGTCCGATAATCGTTAGGCCATTAAAACTTATTAGCTGCTACTGCAGGCCGCGAGGGTGAGAGAAGAAGAGGGTGACAAAGTAGTTTCCGAAGGTGGGGGGAGGTCACTACTTCTGTGGAAACGTTGACGTCATCGCCCCCTTCTTTGTCCTGACTTGGGACTGGCACTAGTTGACGTGTGGTATTTATCCGTTTGGTTTGCTCGTGATCGTTTGATAAGTATATACGCCTTATACTGTGGTGTAGGCCTATAGCAAGGATGTCGGCGTCACCCTCCTAATTTATCTGGTCTTGTGACTGGCACTACAAGAGGGCGGAATAGCGTATACAGAGTAACAGTGTTTAATCTAAGTATCTCCACGGGAAAATCCCCCCAAATTTTCCTCCAGAAAATTTTAAAAGTGATAATGACTTTGATATCTATAGTTGCTGTTTCCATATTGTATTGTATAGGCCTAGGCCTATACATGTATATATGCTACATGTATGTTTGCTGGTGTAATGGAGCGTGATATTATTTACTATCATGATGAGTATCATGAGGATTTTAATTATTCGCCATTATCGTGTGATATTGATATAATTCGCTATTATATTATCACTGTTATTGTTATTACTGTTATTATTATTTGTTATTTATTTTATTTTTGCTGTTGTCTGGAATGGACATCATTATTAAATATAATGAGTAAAGTTTCCTGTTAAAATGTTTACAAATACTCTTTTTGTGCAACTCGCCTCGAGCTTTATCTTTCAAATTTCAAATGCTCAAATGTTCAAGATGTTAAACTCTTGGTAAAATAACATCATTTCTACATGTCTTCCCAATTTGACAGTTTGATGGTTCTTGTTTGGTTTGTACACCATTTTTAACCGTTTCTGCAAAAAACAATTATAAGCTTATCTAGATTCCTGATTCAGGACCATCTTGCAATGAGCAACAGGGATGGGCTGATTCCATGACAGTGCAACAAAGTAGAGACTCTTTGTATGATTATACCATCGTCTGCAGTTATTCATTATACAATAATTCGGCGGCGGCAGAATTGCGCTCATGAGTTGCTGAACTTGATGCATAAAGAAATAATTATCTAATTTTAGTTATATTTAATATTATTTATTGAAATCTTAAACCATTCTTTTAACAACAACGAACTAGTAGAACAATTATTTTGGTAAAATGACATCTTAAAATGTTGCCATTGCAAAGTGGAAAATTAAAAGAAATTTTTATTATTGTGTGTGCATTTAGGCCTACTCTCATTAAGCAATGAAATAGATGAGGAATTTCGTTAATATTACAACTTAAAATATACTTCCATTGCAATTTGGAAATTCAAAGAAATGTTTAAGGAACAAGGAGCACATCCCTCCCCCAACGGGCCCAACCCCTGCTCCTATATTATAACTCAAACACTTGTTTTCTTTTCTATTAATATTGCTTAAAAATAACTACACTCTCCACCAACCTTGATATAAATTCCTGTTTGTGGTTGCCCATGCAGGTTTAGTGGGATCCCTACCCTTCGGAGTTACTTTTTATAAGGGATCTTTTACCTCATGCATGATAGATGATATTATTAGTTTCTCAATTTCACTGCACACTGTTATTTTTTGTCACTTCCTGATTTGCATTGTTGATCTCTCTGAATAAACAAGTTTGACTTCTTAAGTTTGACTTTGACCTTAACATTGGGTAAAAGTAAAATTGGCAAATTTACGACGAATAAACGAACGAATGAATGAAAGAAATGAAGAAATAAAATGATTGAACGAACGAAAGAATTGTGTAAGGAACGAACGAACGAATGAATGAATGAACGAACGAATGAACGAACGAACGAACGAACGAATGAACGAACGAACGAATGAACGAGCGAAAGAACGAATGAACGCACGAACGAACGAACGAACAAATGAACGAACGAACGAACGAATGAATGAATAAATGAAAAAACGAACGACGAAATGAACGATGAAATGAACGAATGAACGAACGAACGAATGAACGAATGAACGAATGAACGAACAAACGAATGAACAAATGAACAAACGAACGAACGAACGAACGAATGAACGAATGAACGAACGAATGAACGAACGAATGAACGAACGAATGAATGACATCTCACAACTTCACACCGTTGCTGCAGCGTCATGCATGCATGCATGCAGTCGATTTTAATTCCTATTGACAATGAGCGATATTAGAGTTTCACGGCTCATTTATTCGCGTCCACGCTCCAAGGCTCCGTATCCGGAAGCCGGCAATTGCGAGCGCATCCCGGACCCTGTTTGTCCAATTATGCAGCGGGCGATCGTGGCTGCTAATAAATCGGGCGATGAGCGGGAAACCTGTGAATAATAGGACACGGCGGCCGAGGAGCAGCGGCGAGCACTCGACGCTGCTCTAAATCCGCTCCGAATGACTCCCAATATCCGACGCCAAATTAGCCGCCATTGTATTTAATCTGAAGATTGACTCCTCGCGGTCTGTTTGACCGGACTCTGGCGTGATCAATGATTTAATTCCCGCGTCGCTATCGGTTAGCATGCGCCGCGAGAGACTTAGACCCATGCGCCGCCCACCGGTGGCGGCGGCGGTGGTGGTGGAGAGACTTAGAGCCGAGCGCCGCGAGGAATTTGACGCCGACGATGGTAGCGTTTGCAATAAGCGTCCGTCGCTAATTGGGTTTCGGGAGGTCTGTGTGTGTGTGTGCGCGTGCGTGTGTGGAGATCACGTTGGTGGAGTGCAGAGTGCAGAAAGAGATTTCTTGGTTTACGATTGTCAGGCGATCAAATGAAGCGCTCGTGAATGAACTGGTGCCCTGCGATTTTTAACCTTAGAGTTGCAAGCGCTTAATAGATATTTGAAGTTTAGGATGACTAATGATGAAGATTATGAATGATTTGATTCCAAATGAAGATTTTCAGCCTTTTGTCAGAAATTAAAAAGAAAATCATTTTCTTTTTGCTCCACCTCCTCCTTCTTCTCCACCTTCCTTCCTTCTCTTTCTCCTTCTCCCTCTCCTTCTCCTCCTCCCAGTGGCGTAGCTAGGGGGGGCAGGGGGGGACACGTGTCCCCGGGCGCCGAGGCGAGGGGGCGCCAAAATGGAGGTTAAAATTGACAATTTTACACTGTTTTTCAGCTAATCTATCCAATAAACTTATAAATTGGTAAGATTTTATTTGGGCGCCCCAAAAATCCAGTTAGATTCTCATTACTTGCAAACCGCTTGCCAGGCATAATTTTGGCGCCCCATTGAGCTCTAAGGGGCGCCCCATACTCATTGAAAATGACCAGAGCACAACGCAGGGTTATCTATCAGTCACAGTCTGGCTGTACTTAAGAAACACCCCCACCTCAGTAATGAGCCACCTAGCACAAGCTCGCGCGGTCAACCTTGGCGGGAAGGAATCTTTGCCGGTGTCACGGAATAGAGTATCCCCATATTAATCGTATCCCTCAGATGAGATGTTGAAAAAATCCATTTCCGCGTGTATTTATTTTTCCAAATTAACTTCTATCTGCTTTATTTTGGACAATGACACTAACAGGCATGCTACTAAATATTTTTGCTTACTTTGGTTTTAGATCACTTAGAACATTTAAGAACATCTAGAGAGTCTCTTTAAATTTTGATTACAGCATAAGTCTTTCAATTATAAGAATTTTTCAATAAAGGGGATAGAATGGTTTATCCTCCCCGGATACTCTAGACCGGTATATTGCATCCGGGGATAGAGTAATTCTTCCCCCGGATAGCTTTAAGGGGATAGAATATCACGTGACACCAGAACGAATAATTATCTGCCTGCTGCAGCATCCATTGCCAGATGGCCGATTGGAAGGAGGGTGGTGTTACGGGGGTCCAGCGTCCACGAATGGGGTATACGCTGACCCGAGTAGACCGAGAAGCATCTTTCCCTATGTGGGCTGCTAGTGGGCTATTCTGACTTAGCTCGGTTCGTCCGTGACTGCATCAGCGATTCATCTCGGAAACTGATGCCTATAGATTGCGTGGGGGTCCCAGATATTTGCCCCACTTCATTGGGTCAAGGGGTCAACAGTTTTAGCGGTCTTTCAAGAGTGCCTCCGTGTCATGGATATCAATTTCTGAAGTAGTATTAGACATAAAAATGAACAAATGACACGGGCCCTATGTGCTGCCTTGTGCTGTTATTTTGTTTGAATGCAAATAATTAGGTCTACCATTTAACCTTAAAATAAGAAGTTTGTTAGTTTTGCGTTATATAATATAGTACAAATCAACTAGGCTACATACGTAGTTTTTAAACTTTTGTTCTTTCGTCGACAGCAGGTAGGCCTAAGTGTCATTATAATATTATAAGCTTATGTACATGTATGATGAGTCGTAAATAAATTTCGATTGATGCATAGGCCTATAAAAGCCCTATATACATGTAGCTCGTAGTTTAATATTATTTTTTTGCGCTGTTTGTATAAAACCGTATCATTTGGTATTGTAATTTGTAACCGGTCTAAATACAAATTATAAACATGTTTTAATTGCGGAAATAAGATAATTTTTCTTTATCTAAATTATTTGCATACTTAATAAATAGATAAATTTCATAAAGCTATTATTTCTACATTATAAAGCTACAGGTGCAGTAAAAAAAATTCTGTTCGGTCTAGGCCTAAATATTTATCAATGTATATGCATAATAGGCTATAGGCCTAATGTAAACCGTTGAAAATTTCTTTGCGCTCAATAAAGAACCAAACACATTCCCCACCGGCGAATATATCGAATTAAGCCTCAAGAGGCTATTTAATATTTATTTCGATGTCAGGTCAAAATCTTGGGAGGTGAAGCTGAGGAGACAGCATGATGCAACAGTGGTATAATCAGTACCGGTTATGATAGTAGTACTAGTGTGGTGATACTGATACTTGATGCACTGCTAGAATCATGATAATTATGATTGGTTGAAGAGTTCGGTTTCAGTCAAGAGTTCCACTAGGTGGCAAGTAGCAGGAGTGAGTGTAAGTGAATGAGGTGATATGAAAAGGCAATGTAGAATTAGATGAGCAAACTGGCGGGGTTCATTTGTGAGTTTGTTCTAAAGAGTGCAGACAGTAAAACAATGTGTACAAAAGAAACAGTGGGGGGGGGCGCCAATTTCGTTGGTCGTCCCCGGGCGCCAAATAACCTAGCTACGCCACTGCCTCCTCCTCCTCCTCCTCCTCCTCCTCCTCCTCTGCCTCTCCAGTGTCTCCATCTCCATTTCTCGCTTCCTTTGCCTTTCCTTCTCCCTGTTCGTCTTCCTCTTCTTCCTCCTCTTCCTCTTTCCCCTCTTATAACCATACAGCTATTAATTCACTCATTCGCACGTTCATTCATTCATTCATCATTCGTTCATTCGTTCATTCGTTTATTCGTTCATTCATTCGTTTATTAATTCACTCATTCGCACGTTCATTCATTCATTCATCATTCGTTCATTCGTTCATTCATTCGTTTATTCATTCATTCGTTCGTTCGTTCGTTCATTCATTCATTTATTCGTTCATTCATTCGTTTATTCATTCGTTCGTTCGTTCATTCATTCATTCGTTCGTTCGTTTATTCATTCATTCGTTCATTCATTCATTCATTCATTCGTTCATTCATTCGTTCATTCAGTCACTTATTAAGCCCTATCTCTTGCAGACGTCCCCCAATTTGCCGTTGTCGTTGTCACATAATCATCATGATAATTATATGTATATGTTTTGTCGTTGTCGGCTGACTACATGTGCAGCTCAACAGCAGACGTTGCTTGGTAAGACTCGTCGACCTCGCACAGCATTCACAAGTCAACAGCTGCTTGAACTCGAGAGACAATTCCGCATCAGCAAATATCTATCGCGACCAAAACGATTCGAAGTCGCAACTTCACTCTGCCTCACAGAAACACAGGTAATGATGATGATCGAATATATTTATGCATATAGTATACGTACACATATTGTGACATATATATACATGTAATTATATTATATGATGCAAAGTTATACATATACATAATGCACATATGTTTTTACTCATGAGTCATGACCATATAATTTTTTATTATATTGAGATTTTTGTTAGAATTCCTCGATTTTTTACATGCACGCACACGAAAATGCATCATGCATGCTTGCATGACTCTCATGTGCAGTTCCATATATTCGTGCCCATCGCCACCAGATCATGATTGGCATCAGTATATAATATATACCTGACGATGACGATGATTGTATATCAACACACTTATTATATGCATATATATATATATATATATATAAGCTAGTTGTACATGTATAAAGATATATATAAATATATATATTTATATTTATAAACGAGCAAGTATATATAATTATATTATATAGATATTTATATGCACATACGCATTATAGATTCATTGGCTCGTCGTCATGAGCCTCTCTCTCGTCTCCTGCTTTATTATTCCACGCTGACTCCATGGCTGAATTAATCGACGTTTCTCCCACTTCTTCCGCTTCCATCCAACCAACCCCCCAATCTTTCCATCCCCGATATGAGCCAGAGGTGGGTGGGGCGACGAGTGATGGGTGAGAGGAACGGGGAATGGTGGGAGTGGGGGAGGGGTAGAGGGCCCCCGATAACCCAACGGCGTCATTTCCCGCGCTAACGACCCAATTTTCGCGCCTCCGACGTACGATCGATCGTCTGCCGCGGGTTGGTCCCCACCGTCGTCACCAGGTGGCCAGTGGCGGGAACGGACGAGCGCCCTCTATCCATGCATCCTCTATTTTTCCCTCCTATATCCCTCTCTATCCGCATCTATCCATCCTTCTATCCATAACTGTCGCGGGATGGAGCACAAATATGCGATATCGCAG
>OX243816.1:46689199-46804199 GCA_945859605.1 Lumbricus rubellus
CCTGCCTGCCTGCATGAATGCATGAATGCATGCATGAATGCATGCATGCATGAATGCATGCCTGCTCTCTTTACTTATACCTAGGTCCTATACCCTTCTCTCCCCACTGTCTCTCTCTATCTTCCGTTCCTCGTTCATTCCCGCCCTCTCCTCCTCCTACATCTCCATCCCCCTTTCCGCTCAATCGTCTCATCACCCCATCACCCTCCTCTCCCTGCCTCCCTCAGCGACACTCTTCCCATTCCATTGGCTCATTTCGCTCGCTGAGCGCTGCCTTAATTAGCCTGCGAACGGGGCCTTGTTGATCCCTTGGTGGATCAACGCCTTGCCCGCCTCCTCGCAGCGCCACAAAGCCCGACGAAATGAGATGAAAATCGCCTTTGAGACGTTAATTAATTAAAGTCTTCGCCAACTGAACAGCAACGGCGACGGCGAAGACGGCCATCAGTGGGTCGCAGCGCCGCCAAACGCCGCCGGCGTTGCCCCCACCGAACGACCGATCGACCGACGGACGACGATGCCTGCTGCATACAGGGTTCACCCGTCGTCGATCGTCAAGGGACTATTTGTCGATGCGATGACCGTTCCGATGCTCGACGATATATTCATCACACGACTATGATGCCGAAGACGATGCCGATGACGATGCCGAAGACGATGCCACTGCGCCTGCGATGCCGAGGATGGGAGGAAGGAGGATAGTGTACGTCACGGGGGGGGGGGGGGGGGGGGGGGGGGGGCTACGATTGGATGATGATGCGAATAGACAACCAACGTCTCTTGCTTCAGTGCTGCCTGTCTGTCTGTCTGTCTGCTAGTCTGTGTGCGTGTCTGTGTCTCTGTCTCATGCTGCTTATATCTCTATTAGTTTCTTAGACTAAACTTGATGATGGTGGCGGTGGTGGTGGTGGTGATGATGATGATGATGATGATGATGATGATGATGATGATGATGATGATGATGATGATGATGATGATGATGATTACGGTGCCAGTGCTATTATTTTTTGGTGATAAATTATTGACACTATTGACACAATTGCTGCTGCTCAAAACTACTGTTATAAACTCCGCCGGATTTTCTCAACAATTTTTCCTGCACTACAATCTAGCATCTATAGTCTAAAAGTTCTTCTTCAGTCTCAGAGGTTTCCTAATTTACCCCAAAGACAAAGAAACAGACCCTGGCGACCGGGCGCGGACCTCCTTCCAAGTTCGAACTATAGGCCTGGCCTACATGTCCGTTGGTGAGCCCTGTGACTCAACGAAGCGCTCGTGAATATGCTGATGCCCACGCTTGACTTAAAAGTGGTTTGGAGATTTCGATTTAAGCAAATAAAAAACGGGTACTGGAATTATTGGATCGAAATTAATGTTTTTAAAATTTTTGTCTGTTATTTCGTAGGTAAAGATTTGGTTTCAGAATCGCCGGATGAAGTGGAAGCGAGGCAAGAAAGCTTCGATGGAATCTCGCATCAAGATGAACGCCGAGAAGTCGAAACCGGAAGCAGCGGAAGTGCACCAGTCGAAGAAGTCCGATCACGTCGTGCACGACAGCCACGCCCACGCGGAAATCTCTCAGTATCAAAACAACAACAATAACAACAATAATAATAGCTCTCACAACAGTACAGACGTTAACAATGGCAGGGCTGAAAGTTACAAGTCGAAGTCTAAGACTCCTTCTCTCGCCTCAGTTTCCATTCCTCCTAGCCTGGAGCTCTCCAGGCAGTCGACGTCTGCTTCCATCATATCCATGTCCAATATGGCGGCGGCCGAGGAGAACACCGATCTGTCCAATCTCTCAGCGTTTGCCGTTGATCACCTGATCGCAGTGACCAATCCGTGAGCAGACGGAAGTTCTGATTGACAGCCGAGTCGTCTTTAAGCAACCAATCGTTCAGGGGTTGAGCGTGACCTCAAAAAGAAACTGACCAATCAGCCTCATGAGCAACGATTATAATGTCCGATAGTTCGGGAAAAGATCCTTCTTGGGAAATCCTCACAAGCCCCAATTCCATTTCCTTTTCCTCCGTGTTTACAACAAGACAATCTTACTGCTCGCATATTATTTATTCGCAAGATGGCACTAGCGAGCACTGTCACATGACCACGCATTTGAAACTTTAGACCTATCATTGTAAAGCAGTATGATTATTGCAGAAAATAACTGGGTGGTTAGATGTTGATTCATGTAGACTTGAGGTGTGCAATGAGGACTTTACTACGAGTCCTAAGAAAGACTTAAGGGGTTGAAGCCCACAACCCCCCACCCCGGCAATTTTCACCCTCTGTAAAGATGTAGGGCCTATCAGATCTGGTTTAGGCATGGGCTGTCTTCCATCCAATCATTTTAAAGAGAACTGGACTGAGCTGACAAACGATAGGCGTGGCTACCATTGCGTCACTGATTGAGGATGGTTGCTAAGCAACCGCTCTGTACAGTAACATAGGCGGAGTTGAACTTTTACTGACCAATCAGCGAGGCGAATGACACTGGTAGGCGCGGCTATTATCAAAAGACAAAAGTCATGGAGCTGAGTGCTCCGTAAGTTTTGCATTAAAGGACTCTTCAAATTGCAGTTAACATTTAGGAGTTTCATAACATTTGCTTGACATTTGCTGGGCGCGGCACATGGCTGCAGAAACATCATTTTATAGTAGGCTACACGCTCAGAATTCATGTAATAAAATTCCATGGATCCAGTTTAATTTACGAAAGCTGCGTGTTCTTATGCTATAGCTCATTTTTCCAATTGGTATCTATAGCTTTTTCTATTGAACCAGTTGCGATATAGGCCTAATATCTATGGGTTCATGCACAATTGCACATGTTACACTCGAAAACACTTATATTAATAACTATAGCCTGCTATATACAACCCCTGTTGCGTTGACAACTTCAGCGAGAACACTTGCTCGCTTGAAGGCGGTTCAATAAAGCACATACTTGCTTAATTACTTACTTTGCAGTGCCAAAACACCTCGCTGCAATCATGCAGCATTTGAATCTGCACTGAAAGATCGCATTGCATTCAACCTTCCATTCGGCAGATGGCGTTGGTAAAGTCAGAAGCAAATGAACTCGAATTTAATATAATTTATATAGCGGCCATAACCTCGACCCAGTTCATTTTTCAATAAATTTAATCGGGTCAGATCCTTCACCACCGCTCGCCCGTCTTTTGAATGGACGCCACGCCATGTAGGCCTAGGTTCCCGTGCTAAGCCCGATATTTTGAATCTCTTATATTAAATGGGCCATATTCGGGAAGCGAACCGCTGTCCCCGTGCATGCATTCTTTCACAGAGTCTTGTACATAAGCGCGGCCAGCGCTCTTACAAGGACTTAAAGATCCTGGAAAACTGACCCCCCCATTTTCTAAACGTCCCTTTTTGGTTTTTAATGAATTTCTTCGCACTAGGCACAACGATAAACGCACGAGAGTAGGCTATAATTATGGGAGTATAACGGAACTGCGAAGTTCACATTTAGACGTTAGAAACTTCTGTGAAACAAACTCTCGATATTAATTTCCTGAGCTGCATCTTTTCACAGAGTCGTGTACATAAGCGCGGCCAGCTAGAAAATTAACCATTACCATTGTGTTTTCCCCTCCAGCAGAAATGTCTTTGGGTGCCCGTGGTGGTGGTTCTGTCTGGGAATATAATATCGAAGGGATATGAAGCAGCAACCCGTCAGCCAATCAGAGATCGTCTTATCTGCTGCGTAACATTTAGGGGATGTATGTGGTCGTCTATCCGGGTACACAGCAGTTCTCGTGATTATATCAATTTGTTTATCGCAACGACAGTCATCAACAAAGCAAACGCGACTGGGAGATTAACCCCGCAAAAGTCCCGGATGTAGCCACAGACGTAATCTAGGGCAATGACCCAATTGTCATCGGCTTCATAATATATAAGTTCATATGCCACATGTGAGTAAAATATTATTGGTGCCATGGGTCCTGGCGAATGATCCCGATCTAGTGAGCACTTCTGAAAGAGAGCGAGGGCAATAATTACGAAATACAGTTGTTGTATAACTTGTATTGCATTGCAACGCATACAAATCATGAATTTGACATCGAATGTGCTGTTGTAATAACATTGCTACCATTTTAAGCGTCCTAACGGTTGCATCTTACATGTATAAATAGTTTGGCTAAACTTTCAGCGGCGACTCGCAACTGCAGGCGGACCATTATACACGGCATATATAAATATATATATATAAATACTATAATTTATATAAATACTATAATTTATATAAATACTATAATTTATATAAATACTATAATTCATATAAATACTATAATTTATATCAGTCACGTATACTATTGGAATGAACTGTCTTCTGCAGGGTACCTATACATACATGTATACCTAGAACATACTTGCATACATTCATGCATATGAACATGCATACATACATACACATACATACATACAGGCATACGAACATACATACATACACATACATACATATACACACAAATACATACATACACAAATACATACATACATAAACACATGCATAAATATATGCATACATACATAAATGCAACTGCATTTATGCATGCATACGCCCAGTATTCACCCCTCCCCCCCCCACTCACTCACTCGTTCACCCTCAGTCTGTTTATCGATATTATAACACGACTTTAGATGAAGAAAGAAATATCAACGATGGTCCTTGTATCTGCAGAGCACATATAATATTTCGGAGCGTGTATTCTGATGTGAAGAAGGTGAGCTCATCGTCCGGTGTGTTCTCTAGACGTGCTCCGGGTGGTTCTTAAGATAGTCGATGAAAGAACTCGGTTCTAACTTACCCGTGCAAATCAAATGCACCGCCACGAAGAGCGGAAACCTGAAAGTGACAGTGTGAAAGAAAAGAACCATTGCGAGTTTAATTTGCAATTGCCAGCCAGAAGCAATGTTACAGAATGTATTTGGAATTTACATTGTAATGGCCGAATATAATGCGCAATGCTATGGTATAAACTATAAAGATACAGTCGTGATATGATAATTGTAATTATGATGTCATGCGACATTTTACACCACCGAATGAAATGGAATTGAGCAAAACTAGAAGAATGGCGAGGCAATCAGTCTGCATACAGTATTTCCGTTTAATAATATATCAGCCTGCCAGCTATGCCAGAAAATCAGTCAGTGAGTCAGTCGTGAGTCAGTGAGTGAGTCAGTCAGTGAGTGAGTCAGTCAGCCCAGTCAGTCAGCAAGCCAGCCAGTCAGTCAGCCAGTCAGAAAGGCAGTCAGTGAGTACAGATGGTCGAGGAAGTAAAAACGATGTCAAAATTTACCTGTGCATCACATGTTTCCTGAAAAATAAAACACAAAAAAAGTTTAATAGTAAGCTTATTTTTCGCAACTCACTCACTTTACCCCACCCACCCCATGCACCCACCAACCCACTGACTGACTGACTGACTGACCCACTCGCTCGCTGGTTCGAACACACACTGCGTGAGCGCATTTTAATGAAACAGAGGCGCCACCAAGCGAATTCGTTTGCTAAAACTAACTCAACAGTGACACCTTGTGCAAGAAACGTGGTCGCTGTTCGTTCCTCCCCCACTGTACGCTTCCCTACTCAAATCACCTAAATCTCGTGACCCCCCCACCCTACGTCCCCTCTCTGCATACGTAATAATTATATTGTGCACAGCTCTTAAAGCGCCTCTCACGGTGCACACACACCAACAGGAGAGGCAAGAAGTATAATAACTATAATTAATATGTAAACAAGAATTATTAAGAATAATAATAGAATATCAATCGCGAGAAAACTCAAAACTCAGCCAGAAATGAATGAAGAGAGGCAGAGAGGAATATATTACGAATGGAAGGCTATTGAGGATAAAACGGTGGAAGGAAGGATGGATGGATGGATGGACGGAGGGAAGGAAGGGTTGGTGGGTGCCTGGAATGGTTTTCGTCATTGAGTGAATCAGTATCTTAGCCATCTTCTTCGTCTTTGTAGAACATAGAGAACAGATGGGGGGGGGGGGGGTGTGCCTACCCTTCACTTTCAAGCTTCTCAAGAATGTTGTAGATCTGTTCAGCCGTCGGGGGACCTTGAAGTTTCTGACCATTCAACATCTCCAACTCCAATTCTGCCAGACTCTGATCGCACAGATCAAGTAAAACATATATCAAACAGATATAATAGCTGAATGAATGAATGAATGATTGATTGAATGAATGAATGATTAATTGAATGAATGAATGATTAATTGAATGATTGATAGAATGATTGGATGAGTTATTGAATGAATGAATGATTGAGAGAATGAATTTGAAGTGAATTAATCCAATAAATAATTTCATTGGAATCGATTCAAACAAATTCACTGAAAGTTTGACGCAATCAATCAATCAATCAATCAATCAATCAATCAATCAATCAATCAATCAATCAATCAATCAATCAATCAATCAATCAATCAATCAATCAGACGGCAAAGCATATAGACGTTGAGTGTGTGAAGCTATGAAATAATCATGAATATTATTGTCATAAAATTGCAATCTTACAATTAAATTCATTATAAACATACTGTAATGAATTATGCGAGAGGCATTCTAATATGCCTTTAGATACGATGCGATAAGAAGAATGTTTTATAAATTTTTTGTATTCATCATGTTGTGCTCTGCAGGTTCAAAAGCCTCCTTGTATTATTTAAATGCTAATTATATATTCGTAGATTCTATAATATTGATTAAAGTATACCTTTCCGGTTGTACAAGCAGCGTAAGCCTCGGCGACCCTACGGTTACGTCCGCTGTAGCACGTTGTAACGAGATCAGCCACTCCACAGCTCTCGAGAAATGTCTCAATCCTCGTTCCTACAATTTTTAAAGAGAAACTCATGATATGCTGAACAGAGCAACAATTGCACTGCTCACAAAGAAGCAATGATTACAATTATGGCAAAGGAGCAACAATTACGATGCTCACGAAGAAGCAATGATTACAATTATGGCAAAGGAGCAACAATTACGCTGCTCACAAAGAAGCAATGATTACAATTATGGCAAAGGAGCAACAATTACGATGCTCACGAAGAAGCAATGATTACAATTATGGCAAAGGAGCAACAATTACGCTGCTCACAAAGAAGCAATGATTACAATTATGGCAAAGGAGCAACAATTACGCTGCTCACAAAGAAGCAATGATTACAATTATGGCAAAGGAGCAACAATTACGACGCTCACAAAGAAGCAATGATTACAATTATGGCAAAGGAGCAATGATTACGATGCTCACAAAGAAGCAATGATTACAATTATAGCAAAGGAGCAACAATTACGATGCTCACAAAGAAGCAATGATTACAATTATGGCAAAGGAGCAACAATTACGCTGCTCACAAAGAAGCAATGATTACAATTATGGCAAAGGAGCAACAATTACGATGCTCACAAAGAAGCAATGATTACAATTATGGCAAAGGAGCAACAATTACGATGCTCACAAAGAAGCAATGATTACAATTATGGCAAAGGAGCAACAATTACGATGCTCACAAAGAAGCAATGATTACAATTATAGCAAAGGAGCAATGATTACGATGCTCACAAAGAAGCAATGATTACAAGTATGGCAAAGGAGCAACAATTTTTTTGAGGGTTTTTGTTGTAAGTCGCGTTGGCCACGTTAGTGCATCAGCGACCATCCCTATGATGCACAGACAGCACAGCCGAGTCGTACCATACGCCGTGCGTGTACGCCGCTGCAAGCCGGTATTTACATCGCCGGAGGACGGCTCACGCGGGTCAGAGCATGGACTGACCTCGACTGCAGCTGTCAACCGCGGCGCTTCCAACTACCGACCGACAAGCGACGAATGCCTTCTACTACGCGCATCCTTGCTGGAGCTTCAACGATTAACCGGACGGGAGTCATCTACCACCTACCAGAGACTCTGATCAACCACGCCATCTACCAGCTCTACGGGAATCTGATGGTCAACTCTACGTGTTTGCGAGGGCTCGCCACCGGTGACTCTTTCAGCTAACTGTGTTTTGTTTTGCAACGTGTTGTTATTTTTTGCTCGCTATGACTGTTAACTTAACATCATTTCGGCTAGTTAGTGCAGAGAGCGCCTCTGAGTAGAGTCGTCACTGACTCTGTGAGCGGCGCTATAAAAATGTTCAATTACAATTACAATTACAATTACAATTACGCTGCTCACAAAGAAGCAATGATTACAATTATGGCAAAGGAGCAACAATTACGCTGCTCACAAAGAAGCAATGATTACAATTATAGCAAAGGAGCAATGATTACAATTATAGCAAAGGAGCAATGATTACAATTATAGCAAAGGAGCAATGATTACAATTATAGCAAAGGAGCAATGATTACAATTATGGCAAAGGAGCAATGATTACAATTATAGCAAAACAGCAATGATTACAATTAGAGCAAAGGAGCAATGATTACAATTATGCAAAGGAGCAATGATTACAATTATGGCAAAGGAGCAATGATTACAATTATAGCAAAGGAGCAATGATTACAATTATAGCAAAGGAGCAATGATTACAATTATGGCAAAGGAGCAATGATTACAATTATAGCAAAGGAGCAATGATTACAATTATAGCAAAGGAGCAATGATTACAATTATGGCAAAGGAGCAATGATTACAATTATAGCAAAGGAGCAATGATTACAATTATAGCAAAGGAGCAACAATTACACTGCGCCAAAGGAGCAACAATTACACTGCTGTGAAAGGAGCAATGACTGATTCTTCCAAAGGAGCAACAATTACACTGCTGTGAAAGGAGCAATGACTGATTCTTCCAAAGGAGCAACAATCATCATGCTTCCAATGCAGCAACGAGTACACGCAGCTCCAAATTCATGATAAGGCCTTAGAAAAATGTTGTGCTTCCGGTAACAGAATTTAAAAAAATTGGGTAGGTAGGTCGGAAAATATTTTTATTTTGTTAAAATATTTTTATGCAGTGACTATCAGAAAAAGTATACCCCACTAGTCTTTTTTGCACAAAGATACACGCTGCAACAAAGTACGTGTTCTAAGCAAGAATAAACTGCCTATTTCCCGACTGTCTGCACCTAAAACTGCTCTAGAAAACAGTCCTATTAATTTCATTTTGTTGACGTCTTTTTTTATGTCAATACAAATGTAAAAAAATATTTTGGGGAAAAAAATTAAATTTAAAAAAAAAAAAAAAAATTTATTAAAAATTTTGTTTGTAATAACATTTTTTACAAAATTATTTGAGTCCCGGCTATAAAAGAGGGTCGGTCGGGTTACCGGAGACACAAAAAATTTTAAAGGCCTAATGACCAAAACAAGAGAAACGACTTTCAATGCATTTGAGTGACATTTGCTTTTCATACACGACAAAAATAACGACAAAATGACATTTAATGGAAGACCGAAGCATGGCATACAGAAGAGTGGCACAAAATAATACACTGGATCAAAAGAGTGGCAACTGGCAACAATAATATCATGAGAAATGAAGTTAGAATTCAAAAGAGCGACCAAAATGAATATAGTAGACACCATATAGTCAAAAAGCAACAAATTTATGCCAAAAAAGTCATCAGATTTTTCGGCCAAAGACCAACCAAAATTTATGGCCCCCCCTTCAAAAATTTCTGCATCCGCCCCTACCTATGTGTTCATAGAATCTAGCTATATTTGTAGAGCACAAGTAGTAAGTATAAGAAGTAAGTACTGACCAGGGAAGAAGTATTTACTGAATGACACCATCTCCATAAGACCGAGTCGAATGGCGGCTGCTTTCGTGTTATCGCCATGGTGAAGTCCGTCGACGAAACCCGCGCCCATAGCAACCACATTCTACAATTTTGGAGACAAGCACTCAGATTCACAAATTATTACTTTAAATATTGCTATACGTGAATTTAATAAATAATAAAAATATATAATAATAATAATAACAATAATAATAACAATAATAATAATAATAATAATAACAATTAGGGCTGTGGAAGTATCCGATAAATCGTCGATTAACTCTTTACCAGTTCATTTTTAAATTTTAAGCCCATTTTCAGTGGATATTCTCGGGGCAAACGGGTAAAAGATAAACTTAAACGATTAAATTAATTCCTAACGGTTAATCGTAGATTGTTGAAAACAGTTCCAAGTGAGAAACCCGGCCGATTGGAAAGCACTGGAAAATGAAAATGTAAACTCCCAAGTTTTTATAAAGTGCCACAAGAAAGCCAGGCCAGTGAAAAATCACTAAAAATCAAACAGAAATTGTTCTTATCCTAAATTATGAATTCTTTGACCACTCGTATCAGAACTGAAATAGAACAGCAATTTTGTTACATCTTAAACCGCTACCATCACAATGTGGAGACTCAAAAAGAAATTGTTGTCATTGTATATAACTATATTTAATTGAAGTCTTAGGCAACTCTCGTCAGCAATGAAAAAGGACAGCAATTATTTTTTTTAAGATGACAGCTTCAAATGCTGCCATTTGCAAAGTGGGAGAAAAAATTCTGAGGGGCACATCCTCCCTCCCCAAGCCCATCCCCTGCTCGGTATGCACTAGTGGATGGCCTTAAAGAAGTATAAAACTGGCTTTACAGATGTCCCATGAATTGTATGCATGACTGAATTGTATGCATGACTGAATTGTATGCATGACTGAATTGTATGCATGGCTGATATGTATGCATGACTGAATTGTATGCATGGCTGAATTGTATGCATGACTGAATTGTATGCATGGCTGATATGTATGCATGACTGAATTGTATGCATGGCTGATATGTATGCATGGCTGATATGTATGCATGACTGAATTGCATATATACATAGCTGACCTTGAGAGCACCACAGATTTCGACCGTGTCCTCATCTGGAACGACTACAATGCGGAAGTAAGGCGTCTGGAAGAGATCCTTGAGTACATACCCGATCGTTGTGTGCTTGCATCCTAAAGTTAACAAAGCAAACACAGCAATAGGGTCTGTCCATCATAGTACGCACTCAGGGAGGGGTCCTCGCATTTAAAAGATCTGTGTATGGGTGGTACGGCGGTGGGAGGGGTCTCGACAAAATGTACATGCGCAAAATAAATTTCCTATTATGGCGTCTACGTTAGCCAATCTACATGTATATAAATAAAAATGAAACTTTCCAATAGTTTGTTGCCAGTGTTCTCGGAAAAATATGCACTGATTGTTTTGAAAATTTACCAAAACCTTCCATTCCAATAGGACTGTGTAGTAAGATGCTTTTCTCCAGAAAAACCGCAATCATTTCCACAAAAAGTGAAATTTGCATTCCATTCGACCGCCATTTGCAAATTGAACAAAACCGCAGGGTTGCCAGATTTCCAAAACGATTAAACACTGCTGCGCGCGTGGGACTCTTTGTCGACTTTTTTATTCAACTTAAAGCTGTATTATTTTATCGTGCTAGTGTCGAGAGCGCCTCTGAGTACAATTCACTAGAGGCGCTACACTCTTGAATGCATGAATGAAGCATAGACTGCATGGATACTAGACTGGTCCAAATTCGCATGGGAAAAAATTTTTCTCTTGGATTTTTGAGGCATGTTGATACATTTGTTCATTTTGATCTAAAAAGTACCTGTGTGAAATTTTATGCCACAATTGTAATATTAAGGGGTCACTCACGAGCATCAAAGATGGGGTTTTGGGGCTATATATTGATAGTCCATGCTGTTTGCAGTTTGACCTGGGAAAAATTATAACACAAGCTTTCTGAACGGTTTCCTTCTCAGGATTTGCTGCTGAATAAAATAAAAATCCAAAATCCATCCAAAATCCGATAAGATCTGACCATGGGGTCTCCCCCAAAATGGGGTTCAAAATATAATGTTTTTTTCGTTCATTTTTACATTGAATATCGGGCTGCTGACAACCTTAATGTGGCTGGAAACTGATGTTTTCAAGAACAATTTTCATAAATTTGTTGGTTGCCCCTCTCAGAACATTGATAAGTAGGCCTATACTTAAACAGACCTACCCTTAGGAGACTCGAAGGGAGCATTAGGGCACGTGCTCCCATGATGTTCAATAAATTGAGCTGGTTTCAACGCTGGACCGCAGCATTATTTTTAACAGGCTTTCTAGTCACATCCTATTTGCAGTCCAATACTGTATGGCCAAAGGTCTATTTCTTAAAGCTCACTTAGGCATGCCAGGGTTGACAGACGAACCATTATAGCATCAATCTGAGAGATTCCTTCATCCACGAAGTCAAGAAAGAAGATGCCCTCTTAGTTCCACTCTGGAATGGTAAGGTAACTGTAGCAGACCTTACAGGAGAAAGAAGAGGGCACATAGGTTGGCCCAGGGTGTGAATTACTGGGCGTTTCAGCCCCTGCAGTCTTTCTTAGAGCCCCATAGTAAAGTATGTTTTTCACACACCCAATTCCAAGTATGGTTCGACCCCAGTTATTTTTCCACAATTCTCACACTGAGTTGACCTTTTGTCAATAACTGTTGATTTCAAGCCCAAATATCAAATTCGATGAGTTCATTGCTGTGCCAAAACTTCCATCGGGTAGCCTATACTGGAACTGCCATGACCAACGTCGCTGTCAAGATCAATGAAGAATGGACATTGGAAAAACCTATTGAAGCTATTTTATTTGACTCTACTGCTTACAACACTGGCATGTGATCCAGTACGGATGTTAGTAACTGTTCAGTGTTGTATTTTGTTGACCTCTCTTGCGTTTAAGTTGTACAGACATCTCACAACAGAGTCTATGTTGGATACAGTCTTCACAGTTGTGATGGACTCATCTTCTGGACCCGATATTCAGCTATTCAAACGTTTATCACCAACAGTGGTCTTTCATCATAACAGTCCGCTAGTCCGTGCATTTCAGGCTCTAAAATAGATGACTGCAGGAAGTGCTAAGATGCAGCTATCGTGGTCATGAAGACCTCCAGAACTGTGTAAACTGCTTCTGTATTTTCTAACAGGGGATCTTCACACTCCACAATGCACGACAGATAACAAAGTTCATTTACGTATACTCAAACTCGTGATGTTTTCACTTTTTTGAGCCAATGAAACCAGCCAGGATCGGGGAAGCTATAATCTGTTTTCATTGTCCTGATCTAATCCAGTACCTGCAGCGTAGTGGCTCCAAGAGCTTGTGATGCTGCTATGAATGACTTTGCTCTCCTGGATGACTTACACAACGCTGTAAATGAGAAGATCACTAAGGCGGCATTTACTACACTTTCATGCATGCTTCATTTCTGGTATTTAGGAATTGACCTTGCTGGGTTCTTATTTTTCTCCAAGAAGTAGTTAATGAACGAGAAAAGAGATAATCAAGACACAAGTAAAGAAGAAGAACCTAGACTGCAAGAGGTAGTTTCCTAAGGAAAACAAGGAGAGGAAATAATAGAGAGCCGGAGGTTTATGAAATCTCTTTGTATTAAGGAGACGTTGTTGGATCTTCCTCTTAAGTAGGCCTACAGACCAAGTCGTGAATGATGGGGCAGAGAGATTTCTGAGATTAGTTGCAACATTCAGCACCTTCAATGACTCGCCGACGAAGAGCGAAGACATTAAGCATTACCCCAGGTGGCGGAGCTTCATCGTAATCTTCATGGTCAAATTCGACTTTCGGAACCGACAATGTGACATGCTGACAGCATTCTTATATATTTTTTATTCGAAACTAGATAGTCAATTAAACACTAATTGCAGCTGCTTTTCATGCTGGCAATTCAATAATATTGCTAACAGCTAAAATGGAAGGTTCAGTGCTCGTTGATTGGATGCCTGCCAGTTATATTGCACCGTTTACAATGTAGTAAGCATGCTAAAACTTTGACAGCATTGAGGGACCTGAAGATAGAGCCTCAGTGTTTTAATATTTTGCACTGTGGGTTTCTTGTACCAGATGTACAAAAAAAACAACATGCCTTTCAAATATTTCAATGTTCAGTTTTTTGGACCAGTCTAATGGATACGTGCATAAAAAGGCAGTAGAATTAAGTTCAGGGTAGCTGCTCTGGTATGGCGATGTTGTCAGGGCCTTGCCCCAATTTACCTCCATGAGCTATGCAGCCTTACATTGGGTATCCAAGGACGTCGTCAGCTACGCTCTGCTGATAAGAGAGTCCTCTTGGTTCCTTTTGCTCGTACTGCTACCATAAAGAATCGAGCCTTTTCTGTGGATGGTCTGGAATGGTCTTCCCTTAGAGCTATGCCCACACTTGGGACTCTATACCATACTGTAGGATCGTTCCTTACTAACCTAAACCTGTTCTTTTTGGGCGCGCTAGAGTCGGGAGCGCCTCTGAGTAGTTTTACGTTGAAGGGGCGCTATATAAATATTTCCGAATGAATGAATGAATGAATGAATGAATATATGGCAGCCAGGGAACCAATCAATTTCTCGGGATCAGTCATCCATCTTGCAAGAAAATGGATGGGGGGAGATGGAAAGGAGGTGCATGGTGAGGGCCATAGAGCGATATACGTAGACACACATATAGAGTGATAGAGTGAGACAGGCAGACAGGCATGCATGGCCATTGTTTATTTATATGACCCTGCATGAATGAGTGATCGACGTATATACCTAGAGTCGCCTCGCAGAAGTTTTCGTTGCCGACTTCGTTGGCTACATTGGCTCCCATGAGGACGGCGCACGGGATGCCGAGGTTCTGGCGAATCAGTGTAGATATCAGATGCAGCTTATCGTCTTTTACCTCGAGACCCTACAGCACCAGCAGCAGCAGTGCACAGTCGACACAAACGAACGAACGAACGAACGAACTATACATTATACAAGTCTTCTTCTCTTCCTAAAGTTCTTTGCCCCTTGGCAGGTTTCATGCAACTTCCAATGACGCCATTCTTCTCTTCGCTGTGCTTTCCCCTTCAGTTCGTTGTATCCGTCAGTCATCATCCATCCCAGCATCATCTGTCTCGGTCTTCCTCTCTTTCTTTTTCCCTTCAATCTCCCTTTTATGATTTCTCTCAGGAGGGAGTCTCCTCTGAATATGTGTCCAATCAAGTTCTTTTGCCTTTCTCTTAAATTTGTCATCAGTGATCTTTTTTCTCCTACTCTTCATTCGTCACTCATTCTGTCCAGCTCACCTTTTCCATCCTTCTCCATATCCACATGTCACAGGCTTCCATTTTTGTATATCTTCTTTCCTGATGGTCCACGTCTCCGACCCATTCTAATACAGTACCACACTCCATACTAAGTACTTTGACAAGTCTCTTCCTTAGATCTTTGCTCAAACCTCCTCGCATCAACTCTAATCTTTTCGTGAACACATCTTATCAAAATTCTATTCAAGTATAGAACTACAATATTATCAACATACATCGCTTTTTCTAAACCACTAACTCAAAATTTCCTCACATGGTCTGGAAGTCATTTTTTTGCTCTTTTGTCCTTAGGAACACAATTATTCAGATTTTTCAGGGACTTAAACATTGGATTGAGAACAGCAGACAAACGCCAACCATAATCAGTATAATCATAAATCATTATTGTTCATCCTATCATTAGTGGTGTAGTGCAATAACAATAATAATAATAACAACAATAATAATCATAATAAAAATGATAATAACAATGATAATAATAATAATTAATGATGATGACAACAATAATTATAAGTGATACATGGTACAATAATTGGTACATGGCAGAATATATATTAGGCCTTGTGGTGTGATCAAGACAGATGGTATAATTGGTATACATATAATTTTATGGTAATCGCCGTTGTGTTGTTGTTCTGACCTTGATAAGTGAGATTGCGATGGCGTTAGTCTTAATCTTCCCAGCCATCTGCGCACAAATGACGTTGATGAACTGATGCGGAAGAACAAAGATGAGAATGTCAGCCTCTTTAGTGGCATCTAGCACATCAGGTACAGCAACCTACAATCAACCAATCAATCAATCAATCGATCGATCAATCAATCAACAATTCACTCATTTATATATTCATTCGTTCGTTCATTAACTCAAAAGTTAAACAACAGCGCCATAGAATTCATTTGTCCATAGTAAACACATTCATCCATCCATCCTATGCATCAATCCATTTCTTATTATTTAATCGCTAATCCATCCATTCGTTCGTTCATCCTTCCTTCTATATTCAACCATCCATCCATCCCTCCTTCCTACCATTCATTCATACATCCATCAATTCTTTCATTCATTCATCCATCCATCCATCCATCAATTCAAACATTAGTCATTCTTGTATTCCTCATTTATATGAAAATCATTTAAATGCCCTAAGATATATGCTCCTTATTGCATAATGCATATATATATTATAATTATAAATATATCCAAGAAGAGAGAGACACTAAAAGCCAATGAGCTGATGAGCTGCCTATATTTATAGCAATCTGAGTCATCTACATGTATAGATTGACGCAATTCATACCACATTCTCTGGTATCTTGCAGCCTGGTAGGTACTTGATGTTCTCGTGTTGCGTGTTGATGATTTCCGTCAACTTAACGCCATTGACGAGCTCCTCGTAGACGTACATCTTCACATTGTTATCAAACGTCGCTGGATCGGCCTTCACATTCCCACCAACGATTTTACCGATAACGGAACCCCTGCACGTATAAAGACATGCATGCAGTGTAATCTATGTAATGTAATCAGTCATTTCTATAGTGCCGCTCACTGCAGCCATGGCCATTCAGTAGCGCTCCCAGTGTGAGGAGAACCCCAAGAGAAAAAATATGACTTAAGAAGAGAATGAGATGAATAGCGATTCAGAAAGATTTTTTGTAAATTTTTTTTTAAAAATTTCCTGAGCCAAAACAACAAACAAACATGATACAATTATGGCAGTGAACAATACTTCAACATAATTTGGTTAAGAAGGGGAGACTCAGAAGGGATGGACAATCCCGCTAATAGGGACACCCATTATTCGTGTAAAATATTTGACATACTTATGGACAAGACCCAGTTTGAACTTGACGACCAAAATTATGTATTTCATGAATGGAAGTGGGCAGAAAAAGAAAGGCAGTGCATAAATAGTTGCATGGTTGACCATAAACGATGATAAATACTCGAAAGTCAATTGCATATATTTACAACTACTTCTATACCAATAATCCTAACAATAAGCTTAGTAACATCCCAAGCTCTATAAATAATTGAAGCAGTGACAATCGGAAGTTTATAAAAAATTTCACATAAAAATGCACAATATTATATATGCTCCATGGAGTTTGATTCACTGTATATTATATATACCCTTCCATGAGGCGTCACCCAAGTTCAGAAACAATGTCTTTTAAGCAATGTATTGAACAATGAAGAATGTACTTAACAACGAATGAATGATCTGACCAGTTTCCGGATCCAACAATACAGATTTTGTACGGCTTTTTCATAGGCAGCGATGTGTCCGATGCTCGGATCTGTTTCGAACTACAAAGTCAAATGCTCAGAATGAGGTTGCATGCATCAACATTCCTCCTCACACATT
The DNA here is from genome assembly GCA_945859605.1 of Lumbricus rubellus. Lineage (NCBI taxonomy): Eukaryota > Metazoa > Annelida > Clitellata > Crassiclitellata > Lumbricidae > Lumbricus > Lumbricus rubellus. Next base: position 46,706,757 of record OX243816.1, read on the forward strand.
GTTAGACCACGCTTAATCGTGCTTGTAATATTAAAACTTCTAAAGCGCCACTTGAAAGCTGAGCTTATTGAGAATTGCAGCGGCAGTGGCATCCTTAGGACAGTAAAGAGGACGTCCGAGTCCGGTTTCCGTGGTATGAATCCGGATCAAGAGAAGAGGCAGAGCTGCTTATAAGGAGGGTGCTGTTTACGTCCAGAATAAATGGACGCAGAGGATCAGATGAGTCAGTGCAGGCAAATAAGTAAGTATGAGTGCCCCAAGTAGTAGGGCGTAGTGACGAGAAAGGATCATGTTTGGCATATATTAATTTGTTGCTCCTATGCATAGGATAGTGTCTGGTATAAAAATTTTGTTTCTGACGTGCTGCTTTACTTTGCCGCCAAGGCCCTGAAGTTATTCATGTATTCCGTACTTTTGAGCATTGCATTAAAACTGCTGAAATTTTATTATTTTCTTAACTGAAGTAGTAATTAGGCTTAAAAGTATAAATATTGTGAGCCAGATTTTATGGCACAGGGTAATAGTATTTGTTTGGCCATTCCGACATAGTATGAGCGACAAGCAAGGGGCCGTCCATAAATGACGTCATGCAATTTAGGGCTATCCCCTTCGACACCCTCGTCACGCGTTAACACAAAAGTCATAATTATGATATCTAGCAATGGACCGTCACAAATCGTTACAGATGTGTGACCCTCTCCCCTTCAGTTACGTGACGTCATTTATGGACGGTCCCCATTGCATTATTCTGTCTTTAAAAAGGGAATAAATAATTAATGTTGAAAAAAACTTGTGGTCCTTAATTATTACGCTTTACAAAACTTTCACATGCTGACAATGCGTTTCACTCATATGTTTCACTCATTTTTTGTGGTGCATTTGACCATGTTTTTGTTCGAATGTGGCCCTTTACTTTCTTTGCCACAAACTGACCTTGCTGCGTCTGTAACAACTTTGAATGCATGCTTGTGGCAATGGCATTTTTGAGGATCTAACATACACTCAGTTTTAATGGATTCTTTAAGGTCATTTTTCTTAAACTTGCAAGTTATTGGAGGTTCAAGTCTGGCAAAGCCAACCAGTTAACTAGAACACAGTGGACAGTGGCTTCTAAATTCAGTTTTGGGATTATGAATGTTATAATATCACCAGAACTGCTATGGTGACAATGATCAGTTTTCTTTGCTATTTTAAATCTTCTGGCTGCCAGTTCTCGCATGTGCTTTTCACACTTTTCACCTCATCCATCATATATCAGGTTACGAAATTTCCCTCTCTGTCTCTTCCCACAATCTGCTAGTAGCTGGTCGTCATCATTCACAATTCCATAGTCCACAAGTAGACCTATTAAGCAGCACCAACCTCATTGGAGAAACTATGTCTGTCAAATTCCTGGACAAAGCAGAGAATGACAGTGTAGCGAGAGCATATTTCTCTTTCAGATCGCATATACCCGGTAACTTAAACATCCACATATAGATTCTGACGCTACATAATCGGATTCAATTGTATCACAGCTAGAATCATTGTCTGGTGTATCATCTATACTTTATACAGTCTTTGAGATTTAAGTTTATAATAGCCTACTTCATAATTATGTTCTCTTTCTTTTCTCTTTCTTTTCTGACCATTCCTCCGTGACCATAGTTCTCGTGTTTGCACAGTACATGTTTTTGCCATGGTTTGCAGCTGCGAAAGTACACGAAACTTCAAGTGCTCGGCGGCAAAGTTAGATGCAATAATTTTGATGCAATTTTTATTTAGTTCTTTCATTTAGGATGTGGAGCAACCTTTTAAGTTATGCCAAAGTTCATTTTAAACCAAAACATATTTCTTGCTATACCCTACCAAGTAGGTATCTATAGGTAGTTATGCATGCATGGCAGGTGGTAGAGCGGATGAGTTAGTGAGTGAGTGAGTGAGTGAGTGAGTGGGTGAGTGAGTAAGTGAGTGAGAGTGAGTGCGGGTCACGAACGAGCGACTGGGGAGCCATAAGAATAATAAGTAAGCAAGGAGTGAGTGAGTGAATGTGAGTGAGTGTGTGTGTGAGCGAGTGAGTGAGTGTAAGCGTAGTGTTCAGTCAATTGTTATTTACACAAGAGCTTTATGATAGCTTTATAACAATCTGTCTCCGTTCTCCACCTGCAGTGCGTTTGCAGGCGATTCAATAAAGCACATACTTACTTACTTACAATTTAAACGTACAGGAAATGAGTCCGACAAACGAATATTTATAGAAATAATTTAGCACACCGAGGGTTTAATACCGAGTGTTTATCGCCAGTTCTCAAAGACCTTAACTCGGTGCCTTAAAAATTAAATATTAATATACATTTGAGAATGCAAGAGACTGATTTAAAAATGAAAAGCTTAGAACGAACCTGAAAACGTGTCCCATTTTGCGGAAAGGAATGGAGTAATTTTAAACTTAGCGCTTAAAATACACGCCGATAAATTCTAAACATGGGCACACTAAACGGTGACGTCATCGTTTTGCGTTATTTTGGACGTAAAATTGAACTAGAATAGAAATTGGAATATCTTAACGCAGTCCGATCATAGCAAATTCTGTGTCGCTGGAGTTTTAATGTGTCATTCATTCATTCATTCATTCATTCATTCATTCATTCATTCATTCATTCATTCATTCATTCATTCATTCATTCATTCATTCATTCATTCATTCATTCATCCATCCATCCATCCATCCATTCATTCATTCATTCATTCATTCATAAGAATCACAACGGAGATTTGACCTATAGCGCTTCTTTAAGGTTACTACTCGGGAGCGCTCCCAGTGCTGATATAGGGCCTAGTACATTGCGGTGGTTCAGGAGACTCGTGAAAGGCCTATGTGCGAGAACCACCACTTTTACAATGTTTTAAAATCCTAATTAGCATTCAGCCTAACACTCGTGTGACATATTTTATGCTTCGCCTAACGTAGCCTAACAGGTAGGCCTAATTAGACTTCAAAGGTATAGGCCTAATGGGGTGGGTCCGTAGTTGATGAGGTGGGTCCGTAGTTGATGAGGTGGGTCCGTAGCTCAGTTGAAAGAGCGCTAGTCGATAAACTGAGAGTCATCCACGAGACCCGGGTTCAAGCCTCGCACGGGGAAAAATTTATTTGAATTTTTCTGTTAGCTGCCATTGGCGCTTTGCTGTTGCGTTGCTTGACTCGGGTTCTACTGAAAACAAGATAGACCCTCCCATTTCTGGCTCGGCCGAACCAGGAGTGATCCAGTACTTAGGCCATTAGTGTTAAGCCGAACCCACTTAGTCCCACTATCTTCTTTCTCTCTTCCGTCAGTCATGTGACGACGATGAGGCTTTCACATGACTTCTCCAGACTTGTCTATTTCTGATGAGATCCTTTGCTCTTGGCATACTGATATCCATCATCTTCAGATCCTCTCTGACGTTGTCCATCCAAGTCTTTGGTTGTCTTCCTCTGCTTCTCTCTCCTTCTATATGCCCGTGCAGGGCCGCGAGTGGTAGTCTTTTTCCCTCCATGCGCTCCACATGACCGAACCATCTGAGCCGTCTTTTCCTGATTTTTTCCACTACCGTTTCTTCTGCGCCCAGCTCCTCTCTTGTCTTCTCGTTCCTGATTCTCTCCCTCCTGCTTCTGCCCTTGATTCTCCTCAGCCAACCCATTTCAGCCACCAGCAATCTTCTCTCGTCCTCTCTACGCAGTCCCACTATAGCCTACTGTAAAGCCGACCTGCGTTTGATTAGGCCTAATATAGGTGGGTGCATGTACGTATAATGTTTCCGTGCGTGTGCGTGTGCGTGTGTGTGTTTCAGTGCGTACGTGAACCTGCTTGTGTGCCTATAGGCCTACTTAAAATCCATTCCTCCAATGCGCAAGTTTTACAACTTAGATAGACGCCCATTCATAAGATTCGAAATCGACCCTTAATTAAGTTCTTAACTGCCCCTAATGATAGAAGAATGCCTTGGACGTGAAGCTGTTCCTATCTGGCCGATGGGAATCGTCTTTACGAGGGTTGAATTCGACCCCTTGTGGCTTATGCGACGACTATCAACCCCCTTTAGTATTTAACGCCAATTAGACGGCCTTCAATCGCAATTCGTGGTGCAATTAAACCGACCTTACCCTATATCGTGATCCATGGGGGACTGTGGTGTTTATTAGCGCCGCTAGCAACCCTATTTCCGGGGTTCGGATAAGGCAGCTGCGCCGGAGGTACACGTCCGGGCGCTAATAGGGGCGGAACAAAGAGATGTAAGGGGTTGTAATAAAGGGGTAGGCTATATAATTACGTACTTGTGTGGCAAGGAACTTGAGGATCCTAAACGATTCTTTAGTGATAATAATATCGTATTATGGATGTCTTTAAAACGAAGTATGCACGGAAAAGCGCATGCAGACGTTTAGAGAATTGGCCGCTGGGGAAATGGGGGAGAGATAATAGAGGGTGGGAAGGGTAGGTTGTGGGGTCTGGAGGCGATCTTGATTGAAGGAATTAAGCCCTTTATCTCTGGCGGGTTCATGTTCTCACCCTCCGAATTTAAGTAATGAGGGTCGGAATATAATAATTATTATTATAGTTGGCGCCTTTAGTTTGTCTCTTCTTCCCTATCTATATGTCTCTCTGTCGGTGTGCTTGTTTGTGTCTGTCTACGTCTATCCGTCTGCTTTCCTGTATCACTACGTTCGCTTGTCTGTCCGTTTGATTATTCGAATCTATGTCTCTCTGTTATGTATCACCTCCGTATCACTATATCTCTTAACGTTCTGCTTGTCTTGTCTGTCTGTGTGTCACTGTGTGCATCCGTCTACAAGGCCCTACATGTATGTCCGTCTGCATGATCGTCTGCCCTTCCAAGTGTCGCTCATTCTGCCAGTCGCTCGGTCTGTCTGTGTGTCTATCTGTGTGTCTAAGTCTTCTGTCTCTCTATCTCTGTCTCGGTATCTTCCTCGTCTCTGCACGACACACCCCATGAATCTGCGTGGGATTCTTAAGTATCCGATTCCTGGCACACTCTAATGAACATCAATTATAAATTCATGTGAAAGTCGTTAATTGACGGACTACATACATGTAAGATTTATAATCATGCATCCATAGGCGCCGAGTTGACCCGAAGAGTGGGGGTGCCCAAAAGAATGTGAAAATACGCGCGCGTCAGCGCGCGAAAAAATTTTTGACCCTTTTTTATAGGAGACTTATTGAAATCACCACTATTCACATCTAGGCGGAGACTTGGTCCTGGTTTCAAAGGACGAACTCGCGGCCAAAGTATGATCGCCGAGAAGTACAGCGCCGAGCAGGGAAAGGGTTTGGGAACGGGATGTGCTCCTCCCCATTTTAGATTTTTTTATTGTCACACTGCGATGGTAGAACCTTAGGCTATCATTTTGACGTCATGAATCCTTGTCAAAATTTCCTGTTATCTCATTGCATAAAGACATGATTTAAAACTTCAATAAAATAATGTTCTTCCCAATTTCAATTTTTTTGATCATTCTTTGTGTTTGATTTAGCCTATTTCTCTTGGAATCCACACAGAAGAAAAGCACAATCTTCGTTTTCATGGGCGTCTTGGAGCACTCTCCCTCAATTAGGTCAACATACTCAAATTTTGCACAAGAATGCAGACAATTGGCCACTGTTTAGTGAGCAAATATTAACACTGTGGAATAGTTTTTCAAATAGTATTTCAGGTAGTTTTTTAAAGACAAAACAATATCCCGCTTTTATGATGCTGGGCATCTCGAGCACTGAAGAACACTATTGAGCATGTATACACTATAGGCCTAAAGAAACAATGTCATTCAAATCGTCGCCTTCGTCCGTAATAAAAAAAATGACGGAAGCGGATCGAATAAGCAGGATATCGGGGTTTCCTCGCATTCGCTGATCGGCTTAGGACCATTTTGGAGTTCAGACTACCAGATGGGATAAAACTGGAGAAATTGTAAGGTAAACCAACTGAGATTTGAAAAAGTATACTAAAGATGGAATGATTTTTATAGATAAGCAATCCCAAAAGAGAAAAAATATTTTAAAAGCACATCTTGCCGGTTGATTTCAGGTGGTGCCCATGCATGGGAGGGCCTCGCATGGCCAATTTCTGGTGGTGCTGAGCACTCACGGGCCTCGCAGAGTCGGCGCCCATGCATGCATCAATCAACATTGATTGCCTTCTTGAAGACTGAAGAGGCCTTTTACTCATGCAGGCCTTTCTACAGTAACCATACACCATTACTTTCGTTGTAACAATGCCTATCATAGGCCTATGATTATGATTATCACCTGCATTGCCTGCGATTAGCGATCGGGTCTTCGTTTCAATGTGGTGTTAATTCTGTGCGCAATTATTTTCAAGCATAATATTATATGAACCAATACAGTTGATTACGCAAACATAACCATGTAATATTTAACACAAACAACACACACATTATTATATACAAAGAAACATGTTCACAAACGCTGGCGCAAACAGAAAGACAGACAAGCAGAGAAGTAAAAAATTAACACTTACACACACACACCACCCACACTCACACCCACATCCCACACACACACACACGCACGCACACCCACACACATACACACAAATTGTTAACCCAGTTGTGACGCAAGTATTGCTTGTTGCTGTCTACGGACACTAAGCCCTCCTCCTTTCGTCCGGCGTGGGACTGGCACTGCCAACGAGAGCACGAACAGTGGCGGAGTTTTTTCCCGAATCTTTTTCAAAAATGACGATCGACTGTCAACCAATTAGCACCCATTATTTACTCCTCCCCTCCCCATCGCTTAAACCTACACCCGCCCACCCACTGTTACGCGCCGCCGAAATAGTCATTCATCCCCTCCCTGCCAGGCAGGTGGGCTTGTCCCGTCCATTTTCAACATTTATTACTCGTCTTTGATGTCCGAACCCTTCTCATTGACGCCAGCATGAATGTCTAACAAAGTGGGTGTTCAGCTGGCGCCCTCAATTAGCACCGCTCTTTGCATTGTCTCAAATTCTCAATTACCCCTCCCCCACCTCTCCCCCCCCCCACACACACACCACTGATGTCCCTCGCTGGCGATCCGTCTGCACGATTGACCCCCGCGTCCGGTGATTGGCCAGCAGCCGAGCGGAAACGACTCGTGATTGGTCAATGGTTATTCGTCGTAAGTATCGAAATGATCAACTTTTCTGTGGTCTGTTTGAGTTTGAGTTCTTTGAAAACTGTGTGAGTCAGGTTAAGAAAGAGAAAGAAAGAGAATCTCATCTGGGATTGGCTCTTGGCTGTTTACGTGTTTGTTCGTCTGTGTTCACAACCCAGACGAAACTTTCTGCAACTGCTTATACTCGGTTTTAAATTCTACCTTCTTTCACACGCACAGAGGGTAAGTCCATTCGTTCGTTCGTTCGTTCATTCATTCGTTCATTCATTCATTCATTCATTCTTTCGTTCATCTGTTCATTCATTCATTCATTCATCCATTCATTCATTCATTCATTCATTCATTCATTCATTCATTCATTCATTCATAAAGTTTACTAATAGGCCTACTGAATAAATTAATTCTGAAAGTAATAGGCCTAAATTAAGTAGGCTAAGTTTAGAAGTAATAGGCTACATGAATAGTAATGTAAATATAGTTAGGAAATAACAGGGTGCATAGGCCTATAATTTTTTAAGAAGTAATGGGCGTAAATGAAGTTATTAAAAATAATGGGCCTAATAAATTTTCGAGACAAATTGTCCCAAATAAGTTTAGAGAGTAACAGGCCTAAATATATTTAGGAAATAATAGACCGAAGCGAAGATATAAAATAATGGGGCCAACTAATTTTGGAAAAATAGGCCAAAATAAATAAATGTTAAAAATTATAGGCCTTCCTTTTATTTAAAAAAATAGTAGGGCCTAGGCCTAAATAACTTTCGAGAAACTTGGCCGAAAGAAAAAATAAACTTTAAATATAGTAGGCCTGAGTATATAATATGTTTAGAAAAAGAAGTATGGATAAAAATTAATAATTGAAAATGACAGGATAAGAACATTGGTGATGACGCTGCATGTCTTTCTATTTCAGGATCAATACAAAAAGATGAATTCCAACTTCCTAACGACTCCTCATCGATTCTACATGTACTCTGACCCACGTGGTGACAACCACCGTGGACCCACTTCATCACATCACCCGTGCACTGGCTCCCAGGCGATCGGACCCGCCCAGTCCGTACACCGTCAGACCTTCATCCACAGACCCTTCGAGGACAAACCATTTCCGGTCCAGCTGCCCGTCGTTCTACCCAATCCACCAGGTCCACTTCTTACGCCGACACCCGTCAAGATGGAGGACGTTGGAGATCGGACCCAGTGCCCGGACGTTCACAGCACTGACCTCAAAGAGTTCAAGGACACGACCTTGAGTCCGCGACTGTCCACCAGTCCAACGACGAGTGATGACAACAACGACAGCTCTTATCATCGTGATAATACCGACAACAACGACGACGAATATTATCAGCGGCGACGCTCGAAGCGGAAGTGCAGAAAAGAAGCGATGAAGAATGAGTGCGACAACAACGACGACGACGACCAATGCAAAGCCGACAACTACTACAGTCAGTCATCGGCCGACGACTACAACAGAAATGAGCGTAAGTCATCATCATCGTCGTCTTCGTCATCATCATCATCGTCTTCATCATCATCATCAACAACAACAACATCAACATCCTCTTCATAATTATTATCGTTATCATCGTTCAGTAGCGTCATCATCATCTTCATTCATTCACTCGGACATTTATATAGCGCTCCTTCAAGTAAAAAATACTCAGAAGCGCTCCCGACTCCAGCAGCCCAAAAAGAACATTTTAAAGTTTAGTAAGGAACGATCCTGGTAGAGTCCCAGGGTGTAGGTGTAGCTCAAAAGAAAGGCCATTACAGATCAACGGACCAACCACAGAAAGGCACGATTCTTCATGGTAGCATCAAAATTATCATCATCACCTTCATAATTATTATCGTTATCATCGTTCAGTAGCATCATCATCGTTAGCATTGAGCTACATTCATTTTTGTTGTAATCGTCGGCCGATACAAGGTATGAAGGTGCGCGTCAGGGGCCACTCAGGGCTCGTTTAATATTGAAAAAGAACGGAGTAGACCAATATTATAGCAGCCGGTAGAAGCTATTTAAAGGTGTCGGTTAGGCATGTGTGTGTGTTTTTCTTTAATGAGAAAGCCACTGCTGTATAATAGGCCTACAGCTTATAATTTTTTACTCTTGTTGTTCTTCTTGTTGGTATTGTTATTGCTATTATTTTTGCTATTTTTTTATATTATTATTATTATTATTATTGCTATAATTAGGCCTATTATTAACGAAAATCAGTTAACAATATTTTCAAAGAGTCAATCAGTTTGTCAATCAATAAGTCAATCAGTCTTACCTACATTCATAATGTTAATTAATCAATAACAGGTCTACGTGGGCTACATAATTATACCAGCACCTACAGATTTACTTAGGCCCACTTATAATTGCTTGCTTGCTTAATGTTTGTTTGAACTGATGAGGCGGCACTTCGGTTTTGATCTAGCGTCTAATGAGTGTGTACCTTGTGTACCTAGATATGATTGCGATCAAAAGCATTGACCCTTCAACCCACCCACCCTCGCTTCCTCGTTCACCATTCTCGCGTCAATGACTCACGGCTCAGATTCAGGGATCGTAAAATCGCTGCCCCAAATTTATTGCCTATTCCACCCCATTCCAGCGTACTTATAGCCCTACTTTTCTCCCCCGTCTGTCCAAGATCATGCCGTCTGTCTGTCTGTCTGTCTGTCTGACTGTCTGTCTTATCTTGTCTTGTTTGTCTGTCTGTCTGTCTGTCTGTCTGTCTGTCTAAATATTCGTACCTCGTAGGCCTATATCTTTCAACGTCTTCTTAATAGCCGTGTCATTTAGGTCTGAATTGGGTAATTAGCAGGGCGTAGGCCTACATTCAATCTCTGCTTATTCCTCCTTCCTCCATTTACTCACTCATCTGATCAACAAAGTATAGTGTTTACTTAAGCACATCGGTTGGCGAACATTGTCCCCCCTCCCGAATTGTCCCCCCTCTCAAGAATTTACTTTTCTCCAACAAAATAATGGTAATAGTTTTAAGTCTGCTTATAACATTATATAATTATATGAACTGTTGTGTTTATATTATGATATATTGATACTATTTAATATATAATTTTATTGTTTACTGTAATCATAAAAATTGTAATCAAACCATCATACGATAGTATAGAGTATAGACTATAGCAGCGGTTCTCAACCTGTGGGTCGCGACCCCCACGGGGGTCGCCTGACGTTTTGCCAGGGGTCGCCTGGCCCCTTCAGAAATTTGCAAAAGATATTGGCTCAATAGCAATTTCAACGCTGTCTACTGCACTATAACAAACTAAAATAAATTTTTACTCAAAAGTTAGAATGAGGCAGCTAATTTAATTGCTTCCATTTTTATTTTCAAATGTGAATTCCGCTTTTTCCGTTCTTCTAAAGAAACGCAGGGAGGAATATTTATTGAAGTCTAGACCACCTCTCTGAGCACTGAAATCATGAGTATTTTTGTAGATGATGGCTTAGAATGTTACGGTGCACAAATCCAAAATATTGTTAACAATTGGGGCCGACATTTTGAAGTCTTAAAGTTAAACTATGACTATCAACATTGACAAAATTCAGATGAGAGTTTAAAATAGGCTACTGATTGGAAATTTATAAAATTTTAGAATGGAGAGAGGACATTTATTGAAGTCATAAACCATGTCTTGAGCACTGAAATTATGAAAAAAATTGTGATAAAAAGATTTCTAAACAATGGGAGGAGATACTTTGAAGTCGACGAAGTCGTAAACCACGACTATCAGCACTGAAATGATGAAGAGTTTCGTTAAAACGACAGCCTAAAATGGTACCATTGCGAGGTGGGAAAATGGTCGACAATGGGGAATAGCACACGTAGACCTACGTCCATTAATTCCCCAAACTACCCCTGCTCGGCGCATTCATAAGAACACAACTGAATTTTTTAAATTGCTAGCATTGCAAAACGAATCATTAAGGTGAAATGAGTGTTAAGAAAAGAACTATTTACCAATTTTGAGAGTGCTTATAATAGTTACAGCATGAATACAGAAATTAGAATTAGGTCTTTGTCATGACATTTTATCGGTAGAATCAATGAAACCCAACAAATAAACCAAAGAGCACTATTCAGATAGGCTACTAACCATCCTAGCTATGTAGGAAAGCATGACCAGTATTTTTAAGAACAAAGCTGATGATGCCAAGAAGGCACACTTGACTTGAGACCGCAGGTTTGAAGAATTCCAGTTCTAAGCAAGACGCTGCAGCTGTTGAAGCTGCATCACAAGCCGAATAGGCTTATATAACTTCGACTAGGCCTACTTCAAACTAAGAGAAACCTTATACAACTGCCAAAAATCGTTTTCGAATTATGAGGGTGAAAATGCATAACAATGGACAATAGTTTTAAAAAATGCAGTGAAACGGGGGGTGAGGTTGTTACACAATCAATTTTGTCGTTGGGGGTCGTCACAACTTTTGAAATGTTAAAAAGGGGTCGCCGGACTAAAAAGGTTGAGAACCGCTGGACTAATAGGCTATGCCTAATATGATGAGTGCAATCTAGCCTACTGTAGATATAAATTCTGTAGGCCTGCCACAAAAATTATGTGGTCGAAGCAGGCCCTTCTATAGTAGGCCTTATAACTGGTCAAGAACTTTAATACTAACAAAATAGGCCTAGGCCTCACAGAATTAAGTTTTTTGCTGACGATCATATCTAAGTCGTTGTTGGTGGTACAATTAATATGTGATACTGTTTATATATTAGTTATGCAAAATAATCGTTTCTTTACAATGATGTTAAACGAAATATCATGCAAAACGCGATGGTAGGCGCTGAGTGAATAGGCTTTTCGTGTGAATCCTTCCTCACAACAAGATAGTCCTTTTTTCCTTTGAAGATCTGTGGCTTGTGAATAACTTATGACGATCTAACACTATGTCTCTGCGGCCCCTTTAATACCCCTCCCTTCATCTGTTCCCTTGTCAAGCGAATTTGATCCGATTTCAGGCCTTATCGCGGTAATTGAGGATGGCAATTAGCAACAGGATGAATAATTGAAGGCGCTTAAGGTTTATGACGACCTCATTAACCGAAAGAAAGGAAACTAAGAGAAGATTTTCAAATTAGTTACGCATAATTATCATTGACTCTTCATTTTGTCCTAAATGCTATGATGAACCTATATTCGATTGTTCATTGTAGTTTGATGTTGCAAGAAACAATAATAGCCGTTAGTTTAAACAAATCTGAAGTCATTAGCCTAGGCCTAACAGCTATTATTTAGAAACCGCTGCTCCAGTTAATAATAATTGTTAGAAATTTGCGAGAGGAGTGTTTCTATAGGAACTTTTAGCAAGATGAAAGATTAAGATAAATAATTAGACAATTAATCTGATCATACAGAATTAAGTTTATTGCTTTGTTATTACAATTATTGTAAGATAGATCATTATGATTATGGTTCAAATACCTTAGTTTAGGCCTGCTTCTAAGAGCATCGCTCTCATGCACATCAATGGAAAGTTGCGCTGTGCAGTGCGATATAGGAGCTTGGTGGGCTGGGAGCGCCCCTTAGTTGGTTTCTTAAAGGGCGCTATTTAAGTCGAATAAATGAATGAACATTCTGTACAATACTCGGCATAGCCTACGTCGCTGTGACAGATATTGAGCAAAAGACATTACAATTTCATTAACGATTGCGCAACCTGTCATTGCAAGCAGCAATAGGCCTAGCGACGACCTAATTGTCATACCCCCATTCAATAAAACTTCTGTAGTTGAATGGATTCTGTCCACTCTGTCGACTGACCAACTGGTCAAGCGTGCACTTTGGTCTGTCCCTTCCGACCTGCTGCTGACCAGTTTATGGTCCATTATGAGCTCATTTGCGTTCATTAAATGGTGATGACGACGTGAGATTAATGTTCCTTTGGGAACAGAGATGACCTGTGCATGTGCTGTCCACTCAGACTTCAATTTATTATTATATCTATTTGACCGGAAGTCGTTTGATCTGAGGCACCTACACGTATGAAACACCTGCGAAGCAATTTAATAAATAAATAAACTCGTAATAAATGCGCTTCACCGTGGCTAATAGGCTTAATTGCTGATGGGCGCCATATAATGGACTATACTATAGCCTACATGCGTATTCAAACATACATGCATTCATGCATTGCATTCATGCATTGCAAACATGCATACATACATACATGCATTCATGCATTGCATACATACACACATACACACATACATACATACATACATACATACATACATACATACATACATACATACATACATACATACATACATACATACACATACTTCACTGATTGCGTCGGGAGCGCAACCGCTGTACGCCAATTTGTTTATTACAAGTTGGCGCTAAACTGTCAGATTACAATAATTACAGTACACGTATTATAATAATGTAAACGTTGCATGGAATGTGATTTTGTAGCCTCTCCAATGGAGGAAGACAGTCACGGTCTACGAAGATATCGAACTGCGTTCTCGCGAGAACAGCTGGCGAGACTTGAACGAGAGTATGTAAGCGAGAACTATCTGTCGCGACCGAGGAGATGCGAACTGGCAGCCTCACTCGGACTCCCTGAATCGACAATCAAGGTATTTAGGCTATTATGCTTCAATGTTTCTAGCCTACAGTGTATAATGGTTAATTAGGCTTTAGATCCATTCAATTATACGTGGACTTATAAGGCAGCCCCTTAAGCTATAACCCTGAAGCCTCTGGAGGTTCAGGCATATTATAGCTTGCTTGGAACATAATTTATTATTGGTCGATTGTACAGCGGTTATATTACCCAAGGTTCTTTGTAGATTGATCTTGGCGGTTAGCCATCACGATTGCCAATCGAGAGGACTGGGGTTCAAACTCCACCCATTGCAGACATTTGTTTTAAAATGTCTGCTCCTGCATGGTGCACCCCTAGGCCTAGATAGGTCTAGATATAGTCAACCCAGCTATGAAAAGTATATCCCCAAGTCTGGATAAAGGAGTAGGGCGACACTAATCATCTGTGTTATGGCAGTGTCGTTAGACTAAACAGGAACAACGGTGGGAGGGGTGAAGAGTTTATCGTCGGTGGGAAGATGCGTGGAACAGCCGACCAAAAATTATTTAGTTAGACGTACAGTCATCTGCTGTCATCATCAATCATCATAACAGTCGTCGTCGTTGTCATCATCATCATTTAATCTCATTTTCTGTGCTGTAGATTTGGTTTCAAAATCGTCGAATGAAAGACAAACGTCAGCGAATATCGATGTCTCCCTGGAACTACGGAATGACCGCCGATCCCTCCGCCGTCTACGCCTACCTCATGAGGGCAGCCACGCTATCTTCCGCATACCCATCCTTCGTCCAAGCAGCCGTACCCCCGACAAACACTCCCTTCAATTCGACGCCCTTCCGTCCAGACATCTACTCGAACCTGCAGACGAATCCACTTCTATTTCCTTGTCTTCAAATCGGACTAACCCCCTTTCCAACGAACTCCATATACGGCAGCCATCTTGGAGTCTCTCCCGTTTCTTCACAAAATTTAATGGCGGACATTTTCGGAAGACATGGACCGACTCCACAATGTCTTGTCAATCAGAACCCTGGACTCGGTGGTGATGCGGCTGTTCTGGGTGACGTCACCAGCGTCGGACCCTCAACGAATGCGCCTCTTCGGCAAACGACGTCACGGGTCAAGGCGCACGCAAGTAATACGTCACCGAATTCTGTGTATTATCCGTCGCCGCTTTTTCAACCGTACAAAAGTGACGAAAAAAATTGACTGGTGCATTGCATGCTTTGAATCGACATAAAAAAATCAGCTGATCATTGTGTTAAACCTCTGTAAACGTTGCTGTAGCCTACGCCTTTGTGTAGGCTGTGGGCCAATGACGTTTATGAATTAAATTTCCTGGGGCATAAAAGTTTGTTGCACTTGAACCATATTTAATCTCTATGTGTTTTAGGCAAATTAGGCCTGAATCGATCTCATCTTTGCGATTTTTTTTAAAAAATCTATAGGCTATAGCGTAGGCCTACACGTAGGCCTGTAGCCTAAGGTAGACTATTATAGGTCTCGTTGCCTATTTCCATCGCCTGAGCTTTTGTAGTCCTGACTTTAGGCCTATAGCCTATACTAAGCCTATTATATAGTATAGGCCTATACCTTAGAAGTCGTTGGGCCTATAAGGACTCTAGGCCTAGCCTATATAGCAGTGTCTTCAGCGTTATCGTAATGAAATTATGCCGTGTATGTTCGTAGCCTTGCAGCCGAAGGGTTGCAGGTTCGAACCCGCCTTCAAGCCACCGCGTATATAGGGCCTATGGATCCTGAGCAAGTCCTTCACTCGCAATTGCTAAGGCGCTTCGGCGTGAAACTCCAATGCAGTGTTCGCTCTATGCCTATATAGTCGGGAGCGCCTCTGAATAAGAGCTTGAAGGGCGCTATATGTAACAAGTGCACATACAAACAAACTAACGACATTTAGACCTCTCTCCTACACATAGGCTACTGTAGGCCTTTATGCTATACGAGCGAGTCTTAAGAGAGCAAGATATTCTCAGATCATACATTATTATTTGAGAATCAGAGCTCCAGATTAAAACCAGATGCGCCTTCGGTGCGGTGACTCTTGTCTTATACAGCGTTCATGCAAATTGATGCAATTATAGCCAAGATATTCACCGAATTCTAAATTTTTGACTAGTTCTCTGCTTCGATTTAAATTATTGACGTTCGGTGGTTATGACAACTGCAACATGGAAAAACTTTGAGGTGGATGGAGAAACGATAGAGGTAGTATCGAGCTTCACATTCCTGGGATCTATGATAGAGAAGGAGGGAAGAAGTGATATGGAAATAAGGAGGAGGGTAACAATGGGGAAAACGGCAATGAACGGTCTGGAAAAGATTTGGAAGGACAAATACGTGAGCAGGGAAACAAAGAAAAGACTGGTAAGAGCACTGATCTTCCCAGTCGTCCTATATGGATGCGAGACATGGACAAAGACACGGGATATGGAAAAGAAAATCAACGCGTGTGAGATGTGGATTTGGAGAAAGATGCTAAGGATTTCATGGACGGAGAAGAGAACTAACGAATCGGTGCGCGAGGAGCTCGGAATAGAGAGGGAGGAGACACTGCAGCAAACAGCAACTTGGAGGAAATTGAGCTACTTCGGCCATGTGATGAGATCTAACGGTTTGGAAAAGGAGCTGATGACGGCATGCGGTGAGGGACGGAGAAGATGCGGAAGACCAAGGAAGAAATGGTTGGATGAAGTACAGGAAAAGTCTGGCATGAGACTGGAGGAACTAAGAGAGGCGACTAGGGAGAGGATCAACTGGAGAAGATGCACCAGGGCTTTCGCCAGAGCTCCAGTAGCTGACGGCACCAGGTGACCAGGTGACGTTCGGTGAACAGAATACTCTAAGTTACAAGGGCGGCGACAGCGATATAGGTCTATACAATTTCTTGGTATAGGCTATATAGGAAAGGTATAGGCTATAATAGGAAAGGCATTGGAGTATAGCCTAAACATGAAAGGCGCTATATATATATTTAGACTGATTGACGTTCGCGCGCGTGTGTGCATGCGCATTGAGAGAATACGGTGATGGTTCTCGGTAGCCTAAAGTTTTACTCTTGCTTTCAGGCGACTTCAATTAGCACTTACTTAGCACTTAGGCTAGTCCTTCCTCGCGCTGGTAACGCATCGGGCGACACAGCCTCTCCACGACATCCTGTCTTCCGCAGCCATCCGAGCTTCCTCCCACGTCAATTAGAATCTATCTACATGTATAATGGAACTTATTATGGAATTAAATGCGAGACAATAATTATAATGTGGCCATGCGACAGATATCGGTTTTCTGCAGCTTCTTCGATGTTCAGTCTAAGCGGTGTTTTCTGATGAGCTCCTCTGAGCGGCTCAGCCAGGTCTATAGCCTTCAGGTCTATTATCTATATAGGCCTAGGCTAGTAGGCCCTATAGGGTATGCACGGACGATGGCTACAATCGGAGCCGGTGGTCTGACTTTATTGCCTCTAATAATAATCGCCCTCATCCACAGCGATATAGGTGTAATAATAATATATGCACCAAAGTCTTTTCTAATAGGTTTTGGTAATACGTGGCTACTTGCACTGGTTACCCTCTGGAGCCTCGTATAGCCTACGTGTGCACTGTGCAGGGTAATTGTAGCGAGATCGAGACCATGTATCTGCGTATTATGCCTTGGGTCATCATAATGAGTTTAGAGGTTACTAGATAGGAATCCTATGCAGGTATTTGGAAACGCCATAGGATCATTGGTTAGGCCAACATGTATTGGCATGATGACGAATAGTAGGCCTAATGCACTATTCCGAGTGCAAGATGTTCATGGGTGAGTCGGTTAATGGTATTCACAATTAAATGTCGAATAGCTCAGTGATTTAATATAACAGCGTGAATCGACAGGTCAGAGTTTTAGCTCATATAGGTCTATGGACTGTCCACGACCTGGCAGAAGGGCATTTCCAGATTTCTGTTCCAACTGACCCTAAAGAGAGCGAAATCCGTTATAAAATTAGCAGGCCAAACATTTGTGAATAAGTCATACTGGGCCATCTAGATTCTGGACTTGTCATCTCTGGACACCCTCTGACACTACGCAGCGCTCGTGAAAAAGCTGGCACTTATTTTCAAATCTCTATGCCGTCCTGCCAGTGCTGCCACTTATTTGGCCAGCACATCTGAAAATGTAAGGGGCGTCATGGCACTTCTTTTGGAAAGGTAATGGGCGTCCAGGCACTTCTTTTTTAAACATTTTTAGCACTGTAGGCCTATAGGGCCTACTATAGTCAGGTCTTGGCAGGAATCTTTAAATTAAAACTGCACAAATCTTTTTTACCCATGGCAAATTACTCCAAATCGTATAGTTACAATGATCTTTTTTAAAAACTACTTTTAACCACAGAAGTGCTTCGAGATCTGCTACTACACAAACACATTTAGAAACGCACATTTTAGAAATAAGCCTAGCCTAGACGATAAAAAGTCCTGCTGGGCCTGAGTGCCAATAATATTAAGCCTAGTCCATTAAAAAGCATAAGCATGGGATAAAACCAAATCATAAACTTTATTTATACATAACTACGCAATCCGGGCTCTTAAAAGTCGACAGGACCCTGGACATTTGTTTTCTGCTACGCGGCGGGCCTGCCACTCACTACGCACTGCGGCACTACGGTGAGTAAGCTTGACTCCAGGATGGATATTAATATATTGACAATGCGAGGCATCATAGACTATCATGCACTCCGAAAATTATACGCACAGTCTTTGAACTGCCAGGCAGCAAAATCAAGGATTCAGACTATAAATCGGCTAAAGGCAATAATTTTTGTCTCGTTTAAGTCATACCCAAAGTTTTAAATGTTTTGTTCGCGGCATGTAATTTTGATGTTCAGTAATGATTGGCCAGAGAAAGTATAGCGCTACACAATCATGAAATAAGGTGCGTCTTCGCTTTAGCAGATAACAAAATTTTCAACATTTCTTTGTAAATGCCTTAATCATGTCTTACAATTTTTCAACTTCTACTAAAAATTCAAATACCTTTCTGCACTTTCGAACAATTTATGTGCTAAAATCAAGAATAATTTCGTCTTAGTCTGACGGATTATTTTCCTGGGCGGAGCGATATGATGATTCAGTTTCCGGTTTTTCGCCATTTTGGTTGTCGTATGTTGTGTCTGAACTGGAATAATCTTCTAGAAATTGAAAAAAATGGACGGAGGCGACGATCAGGTGCTGGAGCTGGACGCGGAAAACGGAACTCATTTGCAAGACAAAAACAACACTTACCTCAAAGAACTTATGGCAGAAAAGCAGGAACTGAACTCGAAATTCACCCACTCGTGCGAGTTGTTAGCCGCCGGTGAGCGTTAGGCGGTACCCTCCCAGTGATACAAAATTTATTTGGCGCATTTATTTTTGCATTTTAGACGCTTCTTTACGTAACGCGTAAGACTGAAGGCGTGTTAAATTGTGAGCTATGTGTTAAGTTTATTTAATTAAGTGACATTGTTATGCTGCAGCTGTCGCAACGTTCGGCCTTTGATAGAGACTTGGTTCTGTAGCTTGAACTTGTTCCGTTTTTTATATCTTGTGGTTGGACTAGAATTATGCCATTCAAGATGGTGCTATAAGATTATTGTAAATGATTGCAAGCCTCTCAAATGTAAATGACCCTCTTGGAAGTTGGTTTACAAGATTTGAAGTGGAGTTTTGTACTGGCGTGCATTTTTCGTGCAATAACAACAAACATATGTTTACGACTATATAATGACTTTCTTTATGCAATGATCTGTATGAGTTCTATTCTTTGACAGAAATTAGCAGGATTCATCTGGGCCAAGAGAAAGAAAAGCTGGTCGAACTTCACAATGACAAACCCACCAAAGTTTCCCTAAAAGTAAAGATTCCAGCCAAGGAATTTCCAAAGGTAGGCAGTTCTGCTTTAACTCGCTACCCTGAAATGATTACTTGACTGCCTTGCAGTTGTATTTTAATTTGCTTTTTTAACTGAATTGTTTGTGTGTTGAAGATGTGAAACCTTTCCTAATGGTCGTTGATTTTAATCATTTCAGGAATTAAATTATTTTTTAAAGAATCTTTTTGTGTACAGACACGTTCAAATTTAGCAGTATTAACAATTGCTTGTAAGCATCGTGTTTGTTATAAAATGATGAATTCAAAGTTCTGGTCACAATAGAGCGATAATTTGCGGTGTTTTTCTTTCTCGTTTAGTTCAACTTCATTGGAAAGATTCTCGGTCCAAAGGGAAACTCGCTGCGAAGACTTCAAGAAGAGACGGGATGTCGCATGGCTGTCTTCGGCCGAGGATCGATGAGAGACAAAGAAAAGGTGAGAAAGGTCATTCACACAAGTAGATTAGCGACAAGCAGTGGAGAAAACAGTGCAACGAGAAGCAGCGGTGAACAGTAAGTGTAGGTGAGCACGACAAAGTGGTTTATAGGGTAGGGAAAAAACAGGTGTATGCCAATTCAGAGGAAAGTTTTTTTAGCAGTGACCAGCTGCTTGCTAGCGTTCGAAGCCTTTGAGACGGAAACTTCGAAACATAAGCCTTTGCTTATGTTCACAATATTTTTGTCATTGCTGATTTTTAATGTGCTTTGACATGTAACTGGGTGCGGTGTGTCACCTGGATTTGTCTCTTTTCTAATTAAACGAAGATCATCAGATGAGAATACGATAATCTGATAATATTGGAGTTGCAGGTTTGGAAAAAAATTATCTGATTTCCTTGAACTCTTTAGTCGTCCGCATGTCTTGACGATGGACCAAAGGTCTATTTCTGTGGATGCAACTGCACTTTCAATCATTCGTTCATTGCAAGGATTTATTTATAGTGCCCCTTCAAGGTGACTACTCAGAAGTCCTCCTTAGCTCGGCTAAAAAATGTGAGCACTTTGAAAAGAATAGGATTGGACCCTGGGGACAAGGACAGCACCAAAGGACAATGACATATCGTCGGTCTGAAGATATTTCCTCTTTCTTTGATGCTGCGATTGTCCGTCAGTTACCACTTCAACTGACCGAGTTGGACAATTTCGGGCAAGAAGGTGAAATTTATGAGCAATATTTTCAACAATTTTACCTGATCTCTTTTACTAAGAGTCTTTTGCAATTGCTGGATTGGTTGAGTGATTAGATTAACGGGTGTGTGAATTCTTTTTCTGTTTTTCCACAACGACAACAACAGGAGGAGGAGCTGCGAAAGCAAGGTGGGAAATATGCTCATTTAAATGAAGATCTCCATGTGTACGTGGAGGCGTTTGGTCATCCAGTGGATGTCTACCAGCAGCTGGCACATGCACTCTTCGAACTGCGCAGGCACCTCGTGCCGGTAAGTAACAGACAGATCTCTTCGCAATTCTTTACACTTTTTCTCTTGTAATCTAAAACCATTCATTCACAGAGGCGGATACAGAAATTTTGGAAGTGGGCCAAAAAAATTTACATTGGATCTAAAAAGAAATGTTCTGTCTTTTGCTGAAAAATGTGATGACCTTCTTTAGTCTTTCTCCCAAAAAACTTCTAAAAACACATGGCAACTCCAGTTATTTGAAATCTGATGACCCTTGTTTTTGTTCTCATATGTTACTTTTTCTCTCACCTACCTGTTCCCGCTTCATTGATTGAAAGCTTCTTGAAACCTTAATGGGGGGGGGAGAGCGTCCGGTCCAAATATTTTAATGGGGGTCATGGTCGAATTCTCTTCCCTGTATCTTCCCGTGTACATTCATGCATATTAAACTTCACACCCATGCTGCTTGATGTCTAGACCCTAAGGAATTGCTTTTCTGCTTCCTCAGCATTCTTGAAGCACTGTTAAAACGAAGCCTGTCTTATGTTTAGTTGTTGCTGTCTATAATCGTCGTCTGATCCGATGTTGTTTGTTTTCTTTGGTCAGGATTACAATGACGAAATAACTCAGCAGCAGGTCCAGGAGCTGGCTTATCTCAACGGCACAATTCCCCCATCACGGGGACGAGGCAGAGGCGGATTCAACGCCACCCGTGGAATCGGAGGGGGCGTCTTAGGAGGACCACAGTTCGGGATGCACAATAGATATTCCTACCCGTCCTACGGGTACGGAGGAAATAACCTACGGTAGGTGAAAACCGCATTGCAGAGGATTTTAGGATTTTTTGTCGTTTTTATACGAACAGAACAGTTTTGTTTATGCAGATTTTGGTTTAGTGTCAGCAGTACTTTCTGTGAATGTACCAAGTAATACATTCACAGGTCTATGTTTACTATCTAACTGATGTCCTCAATATATTACAATAATACATATATGGTCTGCTAACCAAAGCCAGTGCAAGGCCTTGCCGATATGCTGGGGTATGCGGTCGGACTTGACGAATCCGCCTTTAAGTCACGTAACCCTGCAATTCTTGCTCTGCCATCTCGAGGTATGCCATAAATGTAATAGTGTTGTAATATCTATGATGCTAGTGTAAATTTCAGTGATCAGTTAGCCTGCAGATAAGTATACAGACATACATGCATACAGACAATAACACTGACACACACACACCAAGTCTGGAAAATCTATGAGTTCCTCTAGGCTCTTGTCATTCACATTTGCCATACTTTGCTTGGTAGCAGGTAGACGATACCTATAGATAATGACAATTTTTTTTTTTGTTTCAGTGGTGGGTTGGCGCGTAACTTTGGGGGACGTGGGAGTCGGGGTGGTTCGATGGGGGGCCGTGGGGCTCGCAATTCCACGAACGTAGCAGCCTCTGGAGGAACATCTGTGGCTTCAGGAGGCTATCATGACTCATGTCAATATGTGGGTATTGCATTTATAATACATGTTGTATTTAATTGATTCATGTTTTGTATTTAATAAATCCACAGAATTCAAATATTTGATTTAATAAAGCCACAATGTAATTGTCACAAGTCTTTTCCCTCTTCTTCTCTACGTGTGACCTTCAGTCTCTTCGGAAGCTTCTTCGTATAAGTTCGTGGTAGCGTAGGCCTATCCCTAGATAACTGTTTCATTAGCTAAATGGCTAGGTTAAAGAATCTACAGTCTTTCACTGTTTTGTTAACCAACAACGACGACGTGTTTAACTCTTCTTATTATACTCCAAAATCCGATATAAAGTAAAACGATCAGCAACAACACAACAATGACTACACTTGCGTTATCATAACAACTACACGACTACTATCTTCATCAGTCTACTCTATCGCAACTCAACAACAACTCTTACAGCCTATCTCAACGGCTCTCAACACGCAACAACTCCTTCTTCACTTCCACTCCCTTCTTGTACAATTAACGTACGCTCGTCTAGACGTCACGTGCTGTCCAGACAATCACCTGTGCAGACGCCGCGCGCCAATTTGCAGTTGGCCTACTTGCGTCGCTGTACGACAATCGTCGTGCACTGATTAAATTAGCTTACATTACCTCCTTCCTTTCTTTTGAAGAGAGCTAATTAATCTTAAAAATTAGCGAACGTATAATGCTTAAACTAAATACAAACAATTCCTATACTAAATGCAATCACAAAATATCTTATACTACAATCTCGATAAGCAGTCCGCTACTACATTTAGCTTTCCCTTCTTATAGTTCAATAGAATGTCAAAATTTTGCAATGATAAGACCATCGGACTAACTTAGCAGACTTCGACATTGACTCAGTCAAATAAACTAAAGGATTATGATCAGTGAACACATTAATCTTGGAACCAATAATGATTTCTTTCAATTTGTTTAAAGCCCATATGATTGCATAGGCTTCCTTCTCAATCGTCGCCCATCTCCTCTGGGTATCTGTCAGCTTCTGGCTGATAAATGAAACGGGACGTTCTATCCCCTCATCGTCCACTTGTGACAGCACAGCCCCCACAGCAAAATCACTGCTATCACAGTACAAATTAAATGGTTTGCCAACCTCGAACATGTACAGAATAACATTCGATAAAACAATTTCTTTAAGAGAATCAAAAGATTTCTGGTGGTCCTCAGTCCAAATAATGTTCTCAGGTGTCTGCTTGCTAGTTAAATCTGTCAATGGTTTAGCAATCTCAGCAAAATTACAAATAAATTGTCTGTAGAAACCAAAGAATCTCAATCAATTAGTTAGCAAATATCAAAGCTTTCTCCATGTCTGCTCTTAAGTTCTTCAGGTACTTTGCTGGTTGTACTCCAATGTTTGGCGGTAGATTTATTTCTTTGGTCCAGCTTTCCTTTAAGATAGTTAATGGTCCTCTTGGCATTTTTCCATACACCAGCAGATATGGTGCCACTCCTGTCGTTGCGTTGGGAACTTCTCTCAATGCCCATACGGTAAACGGAATGATTTTATGCCACTGTCTTGGATTTTCCACAATGACATGATGCACCATCTTCTTGAACGTCTGATTCCATCTCTCAACTAATCCAGCTGCCTCAGGATGCCCTGGTGAATCGAATCGTGGACAGCATCCCATCAATTTCAAAAATTCTCTTGTGAGACTGGCTGTAAAATTTGTGCCTCTGTCGCTGGTGATCACAGACGGCACCCCCACGTCAATGAATAGCTTCATCAAAGCTTCGCACACAGCCTTAGCAGTCAATGACTTCAGCAAAAAGATTGTCGGCCATCTTGTACATGAATCCACTATGCACAAGCAATACTTATGCCCAGCTGCTGACTTCGGTTCTATTGGGCCTACCACGTCCATAGTCATCCGTCGGAATGGCACATCTTCCCTTGGAATTGGTGTAATCGGCACTCGATCCATCACCAAACTTCGTGCCTTCAGCTGACACTTCTCACAGGACTTACAAAATTTCACCACGTCTCGACGCATCTTTGGCCAGACAAAGGACAACTTGATTCTCTCTCGTGTCTTCTCTTCTCCCAAGTGTCCGCCAAATACTGACTCGTGAGCTAATTCCATTACTTGAATTCTTCTCTCTTTCGGTAACACCAACTGGTACACTAGCTGATCCAGCATTTGATGCTTCTTATACAGCAATCCATTCACCACGCTAAACTCTGATCCTTGGTCTTCAGCGATCCTCCACCACGATTTCAGTGACTCGTCATTTCTCTGCTGCTCCTCGAATTTCTTCGCATCTTCCAGCTGTCTTTCATCGTTCGAATTCTCTGTGAACAAGTCCCTCATACTTGTCTCCAGTTCAGCGTCGCTTCCGGAATCTTCACTATCATTTCGTTCACATGCAGCCATCTCTTCTTCAGTTTCATTGTTCTCAGATGTTGTTCTTTCGTCATCTTGGATGCTGAGTTCATCTTCGCTTTCCGTGTCATCTTCTTGCGAACTTTCGTTTATCGTTTCATCTTCTCCGTCTTCGACTTCTGCTCTCCGACTTTGTGCTCTTGTAGTCACATTCGCTTGTAGCTCTCCTTGCAATATACTGATTGGTGGAACCTCTTTCAGTTCTGCAATTATCTCTGGATGTAGCAGGAATTTTTCTGGATTTTCTTTACACAGTTCTGCTGAAATGCTGGCACACACTAAAGTTAAATATGGCGCGATATTTATTGTCCTGTCCTCTGTAGCTGTTCCTTCGTTACGACCGCTC
Organism: Lumbricus rubellus; assembly: GCA_945859605.1. Lineage (NCBI taxonomy): Eukaryota > Metazoa > Annelida > Clitellata > Crassiclitellata > Lumbricidae > Lumbricus > Lumbricus rubellus. The sequence goes on from OX243816.1 coordinate 46,732,053, forward strand.
ATCCGCACTTCGATTTTCACCAACTTAGCTGGAATCGGCTCTCCAGCTACACATTGCAAATGAACTCTGCCGATTTCTTCTACTGTCGTTCCTTTCAGTAGTTCCTCGTTGATTACTGGTATCTCGGTCCCCGAGTCAATCAACGCCTCGACTTGCACAGGCTGCCCATCAGTCCCACGTATCTCCACATTTACATGCTGCAACGATATTTTCTTTATGCGTTGACACTCCTCTTTACTTTTTGTTTCTCGACAATTTTCTGCAATGGAAGTAGTCTTTATCGCTTCTTTCAGTATGGTGAACTGCGGCGTACACTTCATCACTGACTTTACTTCTGTTTCTTGGTTGCATTGTTCTTCCCAACCAGGAGGTGCATTTATCACTTGTATCTGGTTTACTCGAAGATTTTCTGCACTTCTGCTAAAGTTCTTCCTCAGATTTGCCGCTCCTGGTGCTTGGCAATGTTTTATTAGGTGTTTATCAGAATTGCAATTGTGGCAACGCTTCTTGATAAAACTTCTTTGCTCCTTGTTCTCCCACTTGTTGTACGGCGTGTAAGATGCATTACTTTCTGTTGGGCGTCCCAGCGGCGGAGTTCGATTGTAGGCTTGTCTGTCCCACGTTGACTGTTGTTTATCTTGCGACCACTGCTTTCCAGAATAATCATCTTTCTTTGCATCATTACTCTTGGCTTGGCTTCCGGTGTCTTTGCTATCCTTGTTCCACTTGGGTTGCTTTGGACTATTGTCCCATGCTTCAAATTTCGGTTTGTCTTGGAACATCACACCAATCCGATTGTTTACATGTATATCTGCGAGATCTGCAACATTACTAGCTTCCAAGCATTCTGTGCCCTCTTTTGCTAAGACGAACTGCAGTGGACCTGGTGGTAAACATTCTTTCAGCTTATCCGCCACTAACAAATCAAACAGCTTCTCGTAGTCTTTGTCCACTCGTCTACTTCGGACATAATAATTCAACAGGTTCTTCAGCCTAGCCGTGAACATTGTATACGTTTCTTCGGCTGTCTTCTTGGCATCTGCAAACCTTGACCTGTACTCACGAGCTGTTAATTTGAATTCCTTCAACAAGTGCTCTTTCACTGCATCGTATTTATCTAAATTCTCAAATGATAATCGATTCAATACCGTTCGTGCTCTCGGGGTCATCAATGGCAACAACAATTTCACCCAGTACTGCTTTTCCACAGCGAAGCTATTGAATGCATTCTCCACGGTCTCAAAATATAATGGCACTTCCATCATATCATACGGCATCTTAGGCAATACATGCTTCATGGCATCACCAATCTTCTTGATCTTGGACACCATTGTCTCACTTTCTCTGAGCCTAATCTGTTCTGACACTTCTCGGCTCTTACGATCATCTTCGTCTCTCTTCTTCAGTCGATCTTGATCTTCGATTCTCCGCAGTTCTTCTTGTTCAATCTTCTGCTGCAACAGTTCTAACTGCTTTCTGCGTTCTTCTTTTTCAATGGCCATTTCTTTAAGTTGAGCCTCCTTGATAGCAAGTTTCTTTTGTTCTAACTGCATCTGCTCTTCTCTTTCTCTTTCTGCTTTTTCCATATTGTCTTTTCCAGCTTGAAATTCTTCCTGACGAATTTCTTCTGCTCTCTCCAGTTCTTGTAAACGCATCTTTTCCTTTTCTTCCTCACGAGCCTTTTTGTCTTCGATCTGCTGTTTTCGTATTTCTTCATCGCTTTTTCTTGCTTTTTCGTATTCTATCATTAACTCCATCCTTCGTCGTTCTGCTTCGTCACGATCTAATTTCATTTGTTCTAACTGAAGCTGGAACTGCTGCTTCTGCATATCTATCTCTTGCTGTCTCATCCTTTCTGCTTTTTCTATCTCTTGTTGTCGCAGTTCTTTCTCTTCTTGCTTACGTTCTTTCTCTTTCTGTCTGCGCTGCTCTTCTTTCTCTTTTTCTTCTTGTTTACGCTCTTTCTCCTCTTGTCTGCGCTGCTCTTCTTTCTGCTTCTCTTCTTGTCTACTCATCATCATGAATTGTAGCAACGCCTCTATAGACATCGGTGCCTCAGGCTTCTCCACTGGCTTCTCCGCAACGCCTCCGACAGCACCTTCTTCTTCTTCTTCTTTCTTAGCCCAGACCTCGGCTAAATTTCTCATCAATTCTTCCCTAGACATCTGTTCGACTTCTTCTGCGTCTAGATCTGCTTCAATTAGCAGTTTTATCAGTCTATCAGTAGACATTTTCTTAATATTTGCTTGCTTTTTCTCCGTAAGTTTCTCCATCTTACTTCTTTACTTTACAGATGCTCGATAAATTAGTAGACTACTCTTCAAATGTTTGCAATTGACTGACTTCAATTCTTTATGCACACTTCAATAGACAAGCAAGTTTTTCTACCTTGTAGTCGTTGTGTTGTCGTTTCTCACTGTCGTACGGATGCTCGATGTATCGTTGCTTCTCCCGTGTGCTCGGCTCCTCGATAAATTCACAGCGTCCGTTTCTCCACAACGTCTGTTGATTGAATAGAATCCCTCCGTTCGTAACTTGGCACGTAGACCCACCGTTCGTAACTACGATCGTTCTCCTGCAACTTGGATCGTTATCCTGCAACTTGGATCGTTATCTCACCGCAACGACACCAAATGTCACAAGTCTTTTCCCTCTTCTTCTCTACGTGTGACCTTCAGTCTCTTCGGAAGCTTCTTCGTATAAGTTCGTGGTAGCGTAGGCCTATCCCTAGATAACTGTTTCATTAGCTAAATGGCTAGGTTAAAGAATCTACAGTCTTTCACTGTTTTGTTAACCAACAACGACGACGTGTTTAACTCTTCTTATTATACTCCAAAATCCGATATAAAGTAAAACGATCAGCAACAACACAACAATGACTACACTTGCGTTATCATAACAACTACACGACTACTATCTTCATCAGTCTACTCTATCGCAACTCAACAACAACTCTTACAGCCTATCTCAACGGCTCTCAACACGCAACAACTCCTTCTTCACTTCCACTCCCTTCTTGTACAATTAACGTACGCTCGTCTAGACGTCACGTGCTGTCCAGACAATCACCTGTGCAGACGCCGCGCGCCAATTTGCAGTTGGCCTACTTGCGTCGCTGTACGACAATCGTCGTGCACTGATTAAATTAGCTTACAGTAATCGTATATTGTATTTAACCCTTTGTATTTAATAAATCCACAGGATTCAATTTTTATATTTATAAAACCACTTGCACGAGCTAAATTCTGCCGCCGCTGAGCGACCTGGAATGTGCTTCTCACTACTCTTCGTCAGATGCCTGTTGGTCTCTTCTGTCTAATTTTTTCAATGTTCATCTAGTTAGTTGGGTTGGACAGGGAGTGCTTCTGAGTGGGCATACTTAAAGGGGTACTGTATCAATTTGCCTTAATAAATAATTGAATAGCATGGAACTTTGTTGGGGATTTCTTAATAACGTTGGTACAATCGGAAGTTACTGAGCTACTCGCATAGATCTACAGTAAATTATGCAAATATTGGTGTTTTACAACTTTTGAAGTGGAACAAGTGCTGTAGAAATTTTTTATATAACCCAAGTCCTTGTATTCTCGCTCAAACCCTGTTCTTCTAAAATTTGCTGTTATTTAAAGTATTGACTATGAAAATGTAAAGATGTTCTGATTAAGAAATTCCTTGTAACTATGAACTAAGCTAGTTGCTAATGCCATTGATGAACAATTGAATATGGATAATTAAGTTCAATGCTAGTTAGTTGACTTTGCCTGGCCATTGTTCTGTTTATCACTGGTTGGTTGCGAGATTCTAATGGTGCTGCACTCTTTCAGGACCAGCAAGACGTTTTTCATGCGGGTGAGCCTAGCTTCCAGAATCAGACTGTCCTCAGTGCAACAAGGTCAGTTGGTTTGGTATTATAGTTCTTTTGTCTTGTAATTATACCTTTCAACGGCTTGCTAGCAGCTAGCTACTCATTGTTGGAATAGCTCAGTGTTTCATTTGTAGCCTGTATCTCTGTGGAATTTTTTTGTTCTCTGACTGAGCCATAGCTGTGACTTCGTTACTTGTACGATTTGACTGCCTTTGTTACATGAATCATTATTATTATTAGATTATTAATATTATTGTAATGGGTGCAGTGCTAGTCAGTTAGGTGTTCATTATTACCTGACTTTAATATTGCAGTGCTTTTTAGGCAATTGTGTTGCTGTTTAGTAGGATGAAAATTGAAAATTGATCAAACAATCCAGAAATTATTTTATTATTATGTAAGATTAATATGTAAGATTAATAGTTTTCAATCCACAGCCGTAGGAACGTGAAATTTGTTTTTATTGTGTTGCAGCCATTGACATCGTAGCGATGAACGCGCGGCAGTAGGGAGCATTGACGAGTAAGGCAATTTGGAAGCCAGCACCTGATCGTCATCGGTAGACTCATCTTCATCATCATCATCCATTGTCCAAAGGACTAACAGACAGACGGGGAAAGCGACTTAACGGAAAAACAAAACAATCTTGCGGACACCCTGCGACGGCGGAGGACACATTTTGTCCGGTCCACCGTCAGGGAAAAGCGGCGCTTGTGTGTCTAAAGTCTCGATCTCGAATTGCCTTAATTGTTCAACTGACTTGGAACTGTCATCTCTTTTTCTATGTATCTGTCTTTCTCAAAGGGGAAGTTTTTTTGTTGGTAGATACTGCCGTCAATTTGGAATGATGAGTTGCCAAATTTTATCCGTTTTGTTTCTGCATTCTGTCCGGCCAGCCTGCCTGCCTCGGGCCTGAGGAAATGCGGCTTTTTTCGTCTGGAATTGCGGTCCCGTATTGCATTTAATTAATAACTGCCCGCTGTTTCCTATGCTACTGCCTGCGTGAGCAGTGATCATTTGATGCAGACAGCTATATTGTTGTTGCAAGGCCTGTAGTTCAAAACCACTGGTTGTTCAACAAGGTGTTGAATCTGTTGTTGCTCTTTTTAGGCAATAGTTCAAAACCCAGAACATGCGAAATTGTTCTTTACATTATGAAGACGATATATAATTATTATTAGTAGTTAACTGCCATTTTTTATGCACCTTAACAAAATGAATCTTGAAGAAAAAACGCTTAACGTACTGCTTTGATGTGATCTACATTGAGCCAGTTTGAATCAGTCCTGTTCCTAGCAAAGTTCTCATGGCATTTGTCATTCCATGGTAATTCTCAAAACAGAATTTCAGATTTAATAAATCGGTTCGGATGAGTTTTTTCATACATAGGTTGGGTGTGCATTGTGCGTACAACGTTAGTATATGATGAAAGTTAGAAAAAAAGATGTTGCAAACCTCATTTCGGTGCATTTTGTGCTAATTCCATACCATTTAAATAATTAAACCAGCTTTATTATAGCTGGCCCAAAGTAAAAAAATTGCAGTTGATGAGGCCAGGGTCAATTCAAGTATGTGCCTGTTCTGGTTAAGAGGGTAACAATCCTGATGGGGTACTGTGTGTGTCGGAATTCAATCTGACAATGTTTCATTTCGGAGATGGTGACGGGTACAGTTCTTGCACGGCATTGATAAGGGCCCATCCATATATTATGTACGCCCCAAATCATATTTTCTGTCCCTATACCTCCTTTTGAAATTCGTGAATTTGCTGACCCCAAAAGTCCGGTTACCCCTCCCTACGTACGTAATATTTGGATAGCCCCTAACTAGTCGGGTCTGATAATACATCGCCAGCTGTTTGAATGCCTCGCTATCCCCGCTGTAAGATGAGCTGGCAGTTACTGTAGCCTACAGCTCTTGATAAAAATAATGTGCGCGATCGGTATGCGGATCCGGGTTGGCCAGTCTGTAGCCGTGTGGTCCGTGTTAGGCTACTAATGAATCAGGTCAGTGATCATTGAAGGAAGATCCGAAAAGTTTCCACATTCGTAACTGTTGCATCCAAATTTATGAAGCGGTGTAGGCCTAAGTAGCTTGACGCAGAGCACTAGCTTGTTGACGAGCGCTGCTTGAAGTCAGACGAGTTGTACGGTGATGTCAACTGGAGATCCGAGACCGGTTATCTGAGAAGAGAAGCAGACAGTGTTGCCACTGAGGTTTCAGAAAAAAACATAGATTTCCTATAAAAAAAACATAGAAAAACACAGACGTCGCCCGCTCGAAAAGTAAAGAAAATTTTTGATTTTCGCCGGCAAAAAAGTTGATGACCTTTTTTTTTTTTTTTTTTTTTAGTCGTCCGGTCCAAAAAGTCCCAAAAAAATCTATTTTCGCCGGCAAAAAAGTTGATAACCTTTTTTTTTTTTTTTTTTTTTTTTTAGTCATTCGGTCTAAAATGTCAAGAAAAATGTACAAATTCTCAACTCGCCCAAAAAAACCACAGATTTTCCCCCAAAAAAACCAGAAATCCAGACGAAAACGGAAAAAAACACAGATTTTTCCAAAAAAACACAGAAATCCAGACGAAAACGGAAAAAAACACAGATTTTCCCCAAAAAAACCCAGAAACACAGACGAAAGCAAAAAAACATAGATCTAGGTGGAAAAACACAGCTGTGGCATCACTGGAAGCAGAGAATCTATAGGCCTAAGAATTTAAATTTAGCGCTTCTTTTCTCTTCTGTGTCTACCACCTATGTTTGTTCAAAGCGCTATAGTACTTGTGGCCTACTGTCGCCCACACAGTGAAGTGGGACACAAGACCGGCGACCGTACCTTTAGTTCGGAATGTTTACCCAAAGCAGCTCGGCCTATGGCAACTCTAGCTATTCAGGATGCGGACGGCTTTGAACGCGCGGCGTGGCTGCGATAGGCTGCTTTGAAGAACCGCGCTCTATGAAGCGGGCTTTTTAAACAGCGCTTGATTTGTCACAATTGAGTTCACAACTGAACAAGCCACAAAAGTTTTTGCACCGTATCATTGTCAGTGTGCCTCTGTAGCAATACAGCGTATCGAACTCCGCTACTGGTTGCATTCTGCCAGTGCCATCCCCAAGCCTGGATAAAGGAGGAGGGCGACACGAATCATCTCTGATGGCAGTGTCATTAAACATGCAGCCTAACAAGCAACAGCGTATCGCAGTATGTTTCGAAGTTGTCACACATAATTTTATGGTAGCCTACATAAACGCATAGTAAGCTGCAGCCTGCAGGCCCTACAAAAGTGTGGTTTCACAATTTTCCCAGAAAACTTCAGAAAAATCTCGATTTCTAAAATATTTTTTCAGGTTTTTCCCTTGAAAATTTGTTTAGACATATTTTTTCAACTGCGTTTACTGTCCATAGTTATTATTGCTCTTTTAAAATTTATTATTCCCACCGAAAAGTAATAATAATGAGAGTCGTAGGCCTACGTCGTAGCCTACTAAGTTCTTTACCAATGTGGCCCAATGCCAGTGGGAAAACGTGGGCCTATACCGGGCCTGCACAGGGAAAATTTGGATAGTGCCAAAAATAGTATTATGGTCCTTATGGATAGGGCCCCGATAGGCTATAATTATGTGGGAATCTAGACGTGTATATTGCAATCTGCATATTTCGTCAGTACCCAGAGCGTTAAACTGCCCATACCGGCTTATGAAGGATTGGAGGGCGGTAGGCTATTATGTATGCGAAAACTAAATCACTGAAGCAAAACAAAAACTGGTCGGTTAACCATAACCACCAGCAGTTCTGGCATGTCATTGACTCATTGGACACAAAAATCTCGTTCCCGCCAACATGTCTCGCTTCTTCGAGATAACAAGTGCGAGATTTCTTCCTCCGGTCTTTCTTTGGATCCCTTCCAAAAGCACATTTCCAAGACATAATCATCCCTTCGGAGCTTATATATTTTAGGCCAATAAAATGTATCTGGTCTTTTCAAGCGATAGGCATTGACAATGCGTTAACAGTAGCTATTATTGTCGGCGTGTTGTTAGCAGGTTGTTAGTGGCTTTTCACCCAGATTATAAATAGATGTGATACATTGATTTGACAATTTCCTAATGACGTTTGGATAGGAAATTATAGCGTCATCTATCATTCAATTTCGGACGCTGATAATGAACATTTCAATAATTTTGCAAGTTTTACAATACTTTGCATAGAAATTTTAAATAAACAGAAACATAAAAGTTGACTTTAAGAAACCTACCTGTCTGGTTTTCGTATATCAAGCAGCATGCCACTCGGTTCACACGCCAATCGCAACCTGTCGTCTTTGAAGTACGTCATCAGTTTGGAATTTTATTGCGATTTATAATCTATGGCGTTGCTTTTCTTTGTGCGCGGATGGCGCATGCGCAGAAGGGCACCTTCACTTCCCGGTCGATCGTTGTAGCAGCGGGAAATTTGTTAAACGAATAAAACTCTTGTTTTTCACGATTTTCTGTCGTTAAGCAGGTTTTAAATCTTCTAACCAAACATGTCTGAATGCGTTGAGAGGTAAATATTAATGTTTAATCGATTAGATGAACGATGCTTTGGTTTTAATTGAGAAATTGGCGTAAGCGTCAGTTATTGTGCGGCGCTTGGGGTCACGTGATCTCATTGAGGTGATAATTTTCGATTTTCAAATTCTTCCAAAATTGACCGTAAATTACGTTAATTGCAAGCAGGTCAAACGAGGCCATGTTTACTGTGCACAGATCAGATAAACAATGAAATCTGCGCTTTGCTTTTAGCCCTGCTGTCCACAGAAACGTGCTGGCTAATTGGAGCCATCTGCTGGCTAATTGGTTTATTGGAAACAGTTGCGATAAACGCCGTTGCATAGAGATGCCAATCTGCCTCACCTTTAGCACTTGCTTTGTGCCTTCCATTCGTTCGTCTATGATGGCTGCCCTTTGATGATGGCGTGTGCTGATAATTGATGCCATACTTGACTGATTGCCTTCAGCTAATATGCGAGATTATATAAATCATGACGCCTACACACACAAAGATGCATTGTTCTCAATGTTCTGCCTTTGAAGTTCCTTTCTCTTGTGTGTCTGTCTCTGTTCTATAAATCATAGTTTCAGTTCAACATTTATGCAGGTATATTACTGTCTTGGAACTATTGACAGTTTGTTGTGTTTTTTAAATAAAATTTTCATTTATATTATATTTATTCTCCCGTGTCAGCTTCCTGCTTGTCAACACTTGCTCTTTTATTTGTCCCATCTTAAAAAGCCCACTTGAGCTTTTATTTTGATTCAGGTGTACTGAATTAGTTTGTGTACTTTATGACAGGGTGAGATTTGGGCAGGGGGTGGGGGTTGTGGGTTCAACTCCTAGTCTTTCTTAGGATTCCACGGTAAAGCCATTATTGCACACCCACAGTCCACATAAATCAACGTCTGACCTCCCATGAGTTATTTTTAGACAATTCTCATACTGCCAAATGAGGGAAAAATATTTAACCGTATTAAGTTGTGATGTAATTAACAAATAGACACACACTACAGTGATGAGATCTTAACGCATGGATTAGGTTACTGCAGCATCTCTAAAGCAAAGTTAAAAATTATGAAAAATTATTGTATTGTATTAAAACATTTATTAGGGGCCTCTAATGGGGTGACCCATTGTATTATAAGGTGATTAGGTGAGTTTTTAAATATCTGCTGTGGTTGGTCTACCTCAGGTTCAAAACTGGGTTTTATGGGTTTTGCCATTGATGTAGCATTGTTCTATTTCAAAGCTGTTCAAATGAAGTTTTCGTTTGCTGAGAGCCTTTAAAAATGATCTATTGTCTTTTCTCAGTGTCCCTGCTGCTGGTGAGGCAAAGAAGATCAATGAATCAGCAAAGCTTGCTGGTGAGTGGTGGAGATGCTTTCTCAGTCTACATTTTTATATATATTGTAAAAAATCTATATCTGTAGTGGCTTGATGAATATTGGCTGAATTTGCAGCTACTTTCAATGCCTGTGTTCTCATTATATCTCTGTTTGTCTTATGTTTGGGATTGGCCATCAGAACTTTTTAGATTGCGCAGCGAATGAGCCAGTTAAATTTGACTGATTTTAGTGTTTCAACTTTCAATGCATGCCTCTGCTTTAACTGTATCTTTTTTACACCTATTAATATGCGTAAAACCCATTATGTAAGGTGTCTTACTTGGTCAAGAATGGAGTGCATACTTTTGTAGTTTGGTGAACTTCGATAAGTGGTCATTTATAACGTCTGCAAGCCAGGACTGACCCTGGGGTCCTTTAAATCTGCTTTTGATATGTCTTTTATATTGGCAGTTAAGAATCTTTTGTCTGTTTTATGTGTTTCTTTAAGTGAACAGACTTTTTTTAAAATTCCTTCACTGTTGTGTTGGACTATATACAGGCATTAAAATATTTGTGTTTTCATGATAAAAAAATCATCTTCATTTACTTTAATGATTGTTCTGTCATATTTAGTTTGAATAAAATTTACATTGTTTCATTTTCTGGAACAAACTAATCTGAAGAATTAACCCATTATTTGCCCAAACAAACCTGTTTGAAATCCTTGTTTTAAGACTGTTCTTCACTTGAGCTTGTTTCTATCTTTACAGAACTTTTTACAAATTTGGCTGAGTTTTAAATATATGCTTCTAAAAGTGACATTGGATTATATTAAATATATTATTATATTAATAAATTCAACTTAAATATTTTATTAGATTATTATATTAGATTGTGTAAGTCTGTTCTCAGTCCCTTTTCCTCATACCTCCACTTTGCAGAACCGTACCTCTTCAGTGGTAGAACCCTTGACCTGGAATGGCCTCCCCCTGACACTCCATTCCCTGACTAGAACTCATCAGGCATTCATCTCTTATTGAATGACTTTTTATTTGGCCGTGCTGAGGTTGGCAACGCCTCGCTATACAAATTAATTTAATTAATTATGAATGAATATAGCAACATGGAGTGGATCTATATGTGTTTGGTTACAAGTTGAGACATCTTCTCAGCGGGGTTGTTTTTCTGTTCAGATTTGGAAGAGGTCAAAGGTGCGGTTGTTGACGAGAAGGGGGATGGACCAAAGAAATTGGATCATGCATCCGGTAGTGTGCCATCTTTATGTTTCCATCTTTACTCATTCTGTAAATGTTTCCAGCAAATTGAATTCGAGGAGTTGATAAAAATAAGTTGTGCAGATGTTCATTTGCTGATTGCCTCTTTGTTGATTATTTTTTCCTGGCAAAACACCTTGTTTGCCTTTATGAGTTGGGTCTGTGACTGCGTAGCAAGTTGTTTCAACTTGCAATTGTTTTTTTTCTGACATGTTTGGTGTGCATTTTGTGTATACACAATTATTTTCTTATGCGTGTATTAAGTGCCGCTGTCTAATAATGTAAGGTAGCTTTATTAGTAATTTCTACAGTGCTGCTCACAGCCTGGCATTAGTTGATAATAATAGGCAACTGTGTAAGTTGATGTCCCAACACGAGTCAATTGATGGGAGCACTGTAAAAGACCTGATAGCGTTTAGTTATCTGTCAATATCTGGAGTCAAAAAGTATGGCCATGTGTAGTACTGTGTAGCTTAGAACTATTTTCTGAATCCTGATTGTTTTGTTGTTTGTTTTTTACACAGAAAAGACGGTTTGTGAAGTCATTGGCGAATCAAAGGTATTCTGCAGGCTCTTTGTTTTGTATATATATAATTATTCAATATAACATGCTTGTTTTGCAACTATTGGCATATTATATATAGGCTAATGTTTCTGGATTGCAACATTCTTAACTGTTTGTAGCCTTATTTTGTTAAAGACTGACTGAAGTTGCTGTTGTATTTTGTTGTCAAAGGATTTTAAGCAGTTTAGAAAGGTTTCTCAACAGCTGTTGTAGATGCTGGATTACACAGCGCTTGGCTAATATTTGGTGTAGTAAGATTTTAGGTCCATAGTCTAGTTTGGATTGTAAGGGAAGTTGAGTTTCTTGAAACCTAAAAAAAATACAGTGAGCTGCATTATATAAGGTTGTTTATGTTCTCTTTTAAACAGGGTGATGCTGATGTCGAGCCATCACAGCAGATCAAGGTAACTTAGAATCTATTGTTATATTTAGGAAGCTATTGTGATTTCATGCTTGAATTTTGTGTGTTGAGTTAAGGATGAGAGCTGCGATGAACATTAAATATTAGAGTGCCTGTTTAATTTAATTTTGCAAGAAATGAAACTTGAACTGACTTACTTCGACTCACTTCCAAGAGTGTTAAAGAATTGGAAACTACAAGTAATCTTCAGTTGGGCTTTTACATATGTATGCAATTTGATGCAACCAAGATTTTTGTTTAGCTACAAATATTTGAAATATTTATAAATTTACACCGATGTATTAAAGCAGCAGTGTTAATCAGGAACTTGTTTAGCTTTGTCTGATGATTACTTCTTGTCTAATGTTTACACGACTCTTTGATGTTTATGTGTTTGTTTTATGTTTACGTGACTGTTTGATGTTTACACGACTCTGATGTTTACACGACTCTTTGATGTTTATGTGACTCTTTGCTGTTTATGTGACACTTTGATGTTTACGTGACTGTCTAATATTCACGTGACTTTGTCAGATGTTTTTGCGTGAATGTCTAATGTTTACATGACTTTGTCTGATGTTTACGAGTCTCTTTGTCAGAGAGCTTTATGTGACTTTGTGCATGACTGTATGTGGATTTTTGTGACAAACACGACTGAGAAATATTGCTGATGAGGTTCTGCGTATTATTTGCAGAGAAAATCGTTGGATGACGGGGAGAGGCAGAACGATACTAAGAAGAAGGCGAGAAAAGACGATGACGATGAGGAGGGTGGTGATGACGAAGCACCAAGCGAAAAGACCGATGAAAACGACGATGACGCTGCAGATAAGGTAGATATTGAAAATCTAATACATGTTGAGCGAATGGAGTACGTTGTGCAGTGTCTTTTAAAATTATATATGAAATTTAAATGTTGTCTCAGAAGTTAGACTATGTGTTAGGAAACTCATGAATGCACTGCTAAGATAATAGAGTTTTATGTGGGTTTGAGTGAAATATACCCAAAGTATCTGTTAAGCTGAGATGGTTTGGTATTCACTAACCATGTTTATGTTTGTTTGTGTCCCTGATTTGCTTACTGTTCGTACTTACTTTAGTTAGTTAGGAATTAGCTTAAAATTACGTGATTTCAAAGCTATTTTGCAATTTTCTTGTGTTAACTGCAGTTTCAGTAAGTAACTGAGCTACCCATACTATATAATGGGTGTAGGAAGGGAGGTGAGAACAAGAACATAGGGTAAGTATTAACAGGGTAGGATAAGATAGGATATGGGTAGGGTGTATATTTGGGACCATTTCACTAAACGACACAGTTGTGATAAGGAGGCCTCGGTATTAAATGAAGTTTATTAGTTTGAGTAAAGCTAGTGAGTGTGCCAAGAAGACTCCAGAAGGGTGTCTATGTTTAGTTAATTAAAAATTCTTACGTTGACTTTGTTGTTGTGTTCTTTTGCCAGGATGCTGACGAACCGGCGGAGCACGGCGCCAGCGACGAACCGGCGTCATAATTGTCTTCACCTGCGGCTCAGATCCTCCTGTGTCTGCGCATTATAGACTGACCAACGTTGCAGATCTCAGCACGGCTGCAATTCCGATGTTCATTATTCGTTTGTCAATGACTGAAAGCTGTTATTTGGGGAAGCTGCTGCTAATGCGTTTTTACAGGCTCTTCCTCCTACGTTCCGCAAAACACTCGACTCGGGGTTCGGACCTCTTTTTTTGGTTCGGCGACGTCTACTCACGGTTGTAGGTTTCGAAAACTAATAGTAGAGCGAAATTCTGGTTCACGGTTTTATCTCATGGAAAAATCTCGGTTTCGTAATTTTTATAGTTCCATAATTTGTGTGTAGTATTTAGATAATAAAACATTTGAATGTATCTTGCGTTTCTTTTGATGTTATCCTATGATGTTGATCTTAGTTTTTCTCTTTAATGAAACGTTTGCTGGGATGGTATCAGTGACAGGAGCACAGTGCCACAAAAGAAAATGCATGGTCTGCCACATTGTATTGTATCCATAAATTTATATAGGGCACCTTGTGGTGCACACTAATCAGAGGCACTCCCAGTACAAAAGAGGTCTTGTGACTAAAAAGAGATGCTGTGCCCACCAGTTAACGAGGAGGAACACATGAAAGAAGGAAGCTGATATGGTATCGAAGCCGAATGTATAGGAGTGCTGCTCAGCTTGTAAAGTGTTGTGACTGGATTTTGACCTGGATTGAGGAGGTGTCTTTGAACAAGTCCTTCACTTTACAGTTGTTAAGCAACAGTTAATGTTCTATTGTATGGTGATGTGCACTTTAAAAAAAAGGCAGCCATTTTGATACAGTTGTATTAAAACAGTAGTTGATACATGAACATATTCGCTGGTCCATTTTTCGCATCCTTGACGCCAGTAAGGGGAAAAGATAATCGGCTTTTTGTGGCATGCACTTGCTTTCTCAGTTGGTTAAAGTTCATAGGCAATTCTATGCACAATTACCCTCTGCAATATTTGTTGGAATATTTAATCTGGTGTACTTTTTTCTTATGGTGTATGTGATTTGTGCTAATAATTTATGATTAATTATCACAACTGAGGATTTCAGTCTATGCTAGTATGTTTTAGATTTCTAATACAGCTGTACATAATTAATGCGTGTCTTCCAAAATTAAGTACTGGCCAACCCTTTGACTTCCCCACTCCAGAACTTAGAGGATCCTTCAGTGCCTTCTATTTGCCTCCTATTGTAGTTAATGTTTGAGTAGTACATTCTAAAGGAGAGTTGCTGTGTGTGAGAACTCAGTATAATAGGTGTATGCTGTTAATGCATGCTTCTATTGGTTGGATGCATTGTTCGAACAGTGAACAGGATATCTAATTTAAAATATGGGAAATCCGAGCTGTCCAAAGTCTGAACGAAACAATTGATGTTGAATATTTTCACTATGACCGAAGTTTACTTTGGCTGCTGAATGTAGGACTTGCTGTTGAAGTGCAGTTGGATCTCCTTAGGCAATTATCCTACTAATGCACAGGGAAAAAAATCGTCTTGTAAGTTTGATATGTCTTCATTCCAATAAGATTATTGTTTGCTTTAGTGCAATTTACGAGGCTCATAACTATGAGGCGATAAACCGGCTAGAGTAGACCCTTAATTATTCTGGCTGAGACCGGTACACAATTCAAGGTGAGGATGTCATTTTCGTTTTGTAACCACCTACACACTATAAGATGAAAAGTGACCGGTAACAATAGATCAGTAGCATTCAAAGCTGTCTATTTGAATGTGCCGGGCCAATGAAGGGTTATTATGGGTCTATTATATATTTAGTAAACATAGCTCTACATCCTGCTGTTAATAACTAGCCAATGCAATGTAGGCCTATGTATATAAAAACAAGTAAGATCTTTGAACGGAGCTACAGCAAATCATGTCCGCCAGACTGGTCAGAGACTACAGTGTAGCCTATAAGCCCACCTATGGTAGCTTTGGTATAATAAATTTAGATTGTTTCAAATTAAAAACTACTCTTAAATTTGATTGACGAAGGCATGCAGCTGTGAAACTGCGTTCTGAAAGTTTGTGGATGTCTAAATGTCACTCTCTGTCATCGGACTACCGAATATTGCAATTTCTTGGATTGCAGATCTTTTGAAGTATTAACGATTATATCACGGGGCTATAAGAAAGTTTTAAGAAAATAATTTGAATAATTAATAAAAGAAAAACAGATCGGCAGAAAACGATCTCGCCGATCTACATTATTTTATGTCAGTGGTAGTGTAGCTGCGTGTCGTGCGTTGTGTTAGGTTGACTTTGCGTAGCGCATGTTTCAAAGTGCGCAATTCCCGTTTAATTCTGAATTACTTGCAGCTTTGAAGAGTCCACCAGCGATAGACTGACGTGTTAACTGAGCGTATGTTTGTCGACTGAAATGGCGTTGAGAAGTCTAGCGATTCGAACATGGTTTACGTCGGTATCGAGACATAACACTATCCAGGTCAAGCAGCTGACGTTTCGACCCCTGTCCTCCGTCAAACGTATCCTTTTTCAGATGACACTATGATTCTACTTGGGACGTAGCTGAACATCGTACAAATTTATTCACAGTTCTTATGTTTAACTGGAGCAGCTTAATTGAGATCACCCATTGTTTGGAAAGCATCGGCTGTCAGTAATTATGGCTGGCTGTCTTGCTGAAATACAGTATCGGTAGATATAGGCCTAATGTAATTGGATATCTTATGGGGCATCTTGTTACGATGGCAGTACTAGATGCATTTAGCCATCTGATCAATGTTAGATTCTGCATAAGAAAGAAATTACCACATTTTAAACGTTTCATTGCAGATTGGCTTTCATAGAAAATTCATATGGCAGGGCATTTTGTCGTTGATTTTAATAGCTCCATATGCAACACCTAGAATGGAATACTTGGTTACGTAAAGTAGCCAACGTTTTGTGTGGCTTGGCCTTAACTCAAACTTGTAGACACCAAAGAGACAGTGTTGTCAAAAGACAATGGTGAGTATCTATTTTATGTTCGTTGCAATTACCTCCTGCTTAGTGTAAGTAAATCGGAATTTTAGATGTAAATAACTTGCCAAGACCATTACACAGAGTCTGTTTCAAAAACACTTGGTTTAGAAAGCAAGTATGGAAGGAGTCAGAGGCTTAGTTATAAAATTTTGGGGATTTCCATTGAACACAGTTTCATAAAATAAACAAAAATATACACAGAATTAGTGAATTTGAAAATTACATATTTTGGGAGTTTAAACCCAAGAGTGCCCTAAATGCGCTCAAACAGGCCTGCAGCATTCATGATGGATTTCACCGTCAAGTAAGGACATGAAAATCGAGGGACCAGGTTCATGGAGTCACTGTAGAAAATCGTTTACATTTATAATAGTTTTTTGTTACATTACGTTACAAGTAGATTATTCGTTATTATGTGTGACATGTCCGTAATAGAATTGCTCATTTTTAATAATTTAATGAACTTTTGGATGTGAAATTCAAGAGCGAAGAGCAGTTGTGTAAATTCAGTTGCAATGATTCTTTTCTTCTTCGGCACAGAGTTGAAGTTCGATTTTCTCGATCCGTTGAAGTTCGAGTCTCAGCTGTCCGAAGATGAGATTCTCATTCGTGACCAGTTTCGCGGCTACTGCCAGGAGAAACTGATGCCACGCATTCTGAAGGCAAACAGAGATGAAGGTCTTCATCAGCATCAACTTCATCTTCATTACCTTCATCATTGTTATCCTCATCTTCTGTATCTTCATTGTCAGTATCTTCATCATCATCATCTTCATCATTATTATATATAGTATTCATCATCATAATCATCGTCATCATCATAATCATCGTCATCACCATTATCAACATCACCACCACCACCTCCACCACCACCTCCACCATCACCACCTCCACCACCACCTCAACCACCACCACCACCACCACCACCACCACCACCACCACCACCACCACCACCACCACCACTTGTTTAAGGTGTATGCAGACTGCAGAGTCTATAGGTAAAGTAACATGCTGTGTTGTAATTAAAGTGTTTTTGGGACTATTGATCAATTTCTTGAATATTCTTTTTTCAGTTTTCGACAAAGGAATACTCACCGAGATGGGTTCTCTTGGCGTTCTTGGATCAACGATCCAGGGCTACGGCTGCGCTGGCAGCTCTTACGTCGTATATGGACTTCTCGCAAAGGAACTGGAAAGGTACACTATGTCTTCTTGCGATGGTGTCTGATATTGCCCACCTTCTTCAAAGTTTAGAAAGGCTTGTTCTTTTTCCAAGTTTTCATTTTATCTCTTGGCTTAATTTTTGTAAATGACAATTATTTTCATTTTTAATTTGTGCAATTTTAATGTATTAATTAATAAGAATAATTGTTATAAAAATGATAGAATCTCAGTTGTAAATAATGGCAATATTAGCTACATGATTACCAGCATGTTTGTATAATTTAAATGTTTTCAAGTGGGGGTTGGGAGTGCCGCTGATTTGTTCCATTGGACATTTGCTATGCAAATTCATTTAATGAATGACCGAATGAATGAATTAGTTATGATTCTAATTAATGATAATTAAAAGAAAGTAATTTTGAGGACTTATGTGTTTGTCTTTAATTTAGGGTGGACAGTAGCTATCGGTCTTCAATGAGTGTCCAATCATCTCTCGTCATGTATCCAATAAGCGCTTATGGCACGGAGGAACAGAAGCAGAAATATCTCCCAAAGTTAGGTGAGAGAAACCAAGAAACTTATCATTTGCTGATGTCTGCTGACCAATGTGTCTTTCTGGGAATAGTTTCCTGTGACCCAAATGGAATAGGTTCCTGGTTCCTGTCTTTCTGGAGAAGGTTCCTATGGCCTGTATTTGTGGAATAGGTTCCTATCTTTGTGGATTAGGTTCCTATTTTTGTGGATTAGGTTCCTGTTAACTGTATTCTGGAATTGGGTCCTGTGGCCCAGGAACAGGTTATGTGAGCTGTCTTTCTGGAATAAATTTCTGGTTCATATTTTTCTTGAATAACTCTTTCTTATGGCCTGGAATAAATTCCTGCGACCTATCTTTCTGGAATAGATTCCTATGACATAAACTTATTGGTCTTTCTTTGCATCTTCTGCATGAACATATCAAACTGTTCTATTCTAGATTTGTATCATCTGGTTGCGAATGTCTCTAAGGCATTGAAGACAATGAAGAGGTGCTATATAAATTTTCACTCACGCGTTCATTACGTGACATAAGACTGACGAGTTTCTTGTTGAATGTCAGCGAAGGGTGAATTGATCGGTGCGTTTGGTTTGACGGAACCAAACCACGGAAGCGATCCGGGTGGAATGGAGACGCGCGCCAAATACGACGCACAGTCCAAGACGTACACACTCAACGGAACAAAATCATGGTAACAATTGCTGTTGTTTATCAATATACAATTATATTTTTATATATTGTTAAGAATTGTTATCAATTAGAAAAATTAATCCTTAACAGTCCTAAAATAAAATACAGAGATAAAAAGAATAAATACAAGAAAAATTATTTTTTTAAATATTAATAATAATATTAATATGAAACAGATAATAATGATAATAAATCAAATAATAATAAAACATATAATGATAATAGTAATAATGGTAATAATAATAATATGAAACAAATAATAATCAAACATACAATAATGATAATAATAAAACAAATAATAATAATAAAACAAATAATAATAAAAAATAATAATAATAAAACAAATAATAATAAAAATATAATTGTATATTGATAAACAACAGCAATATATAAATAATAAAACAAATAATAATAATTATAAAACAAATAATGATAACATATCTGTCTTCTGCTACAGGATCACGCATTCGCCGGTGGCAGACGTCTTTATCGTTTGGGCGAAATCCGACGTTGACGACAACAAGATTCGTGGATTCATTCTCGAGCGAGGAATGAAAGGTTTGATGACGCCAAAAATCGAAGGCAAATTTTCGCTGAGGGCGAGCATAACTGGACAGATCGCAATGGACGACGTCAAAGTACCAGCAGAAAACCTTCTGCCGCACGTTATTGGACTGCCTGTACGTAGCACTCGCTGATCTAATCAGATTTACTGGGTAATCTATTTTCCATTGGGCTTCTGGGACAATTATCTAGACCAGTGGTTCCCAATGTTTTTCAACTAAGAAAAAGTGGTCCTCGTGTCCTCCAACTTAGAAAAAGTGGCCCTGAAGTCAAAAAGGTTGGAAACCACTGATCTAGACAACTTGATTGCTGCCCTGGTTTTATGCTTCATCCTTGGTTGTGCTCCGTAATTACCTAGATGCGATCTCTGTCTCTGATGTTGAAACGCGACAGGATTTTCACTCTGCTATGAAAG
This sequence comes from Lumbricus rubellus, assembly GCA_945859605.1. NCBI lineage: Eukaryota > Metazoa > Annelida > Clitellata > Crassiclitellata > Lumbricidae > Lumbricus > Lumbricus rubellus. The sequence goes on from OX243816.1 coordinate 46,751,912, forward strand.
GGCAACTCTTTGTTCACTTAGCTGCCAGGCAACGCTGAGCTTTCTCGATTGTAGGGTTGTCCATCTAATGACCTCCTTCCTTCAGAGCTGCATTTATTACATCTGACCAATCAAACTTTGTTGCGTAAATGTTTAATAAATCTCTCAAGTCTTTTTTCTCTTGCCATGACTCAGCTGAGAGCGCTCGTGAGTAGGTTCTTTGAAGGGGTGCTATATAAATATGAATGAATGAATAATGAGATCACAGAAGTGGCTAATTATATCAATCAGTTTGCTTTGAAAGCTTGGCTTCTACATGTAAGCCTAGCATGAATGTGAATGTGTCTACAGGTGTTAATGTTACATGGCGTTACATGGCGATAAAAAGTCGTGTAGAGGCTCTATATAAATGTTTGATGATGTTTGTAGGGTCCATTTGGTTGTCTGAACAACGCGAGGTATGGCATCGGATGGGGAGTGATGGGTGCGGCCGAGTTCTGCTTTCATACGGCTCGACAATACACGCTGGATCGGTATGTATTCGTAATCAGAAATGTAATCTACAATACGTCTGGAGTTTGAATGATTATAATGATGAATTTATATAGCACTCGTTGACGATATGATGCTAATTAATTAATTAATTAATTAAGCAACGTTTAAGTGTTTTTTAAGAACACAGTGTTCATTATTCAGGAACTGAACATCTGTCAGTTATTATTATTATTATTATTTTTTTATAATTATTATTACGCTCCCAGTCCTACTACAGTTAAATAAGACTGGTTTTAAGTTTAAAATATTTGAATAAAGAATTCAGCTGAACGATGTTTTGTTGGACTTTTCTCTCCTCAGGATTCAGTTCCGACGTCCGTTGGCGCAGAACCAGTTGATCCAGAAGAAGTTGGCCGACATGGCGACTGAGATCGCCCTTGGACAGCAAGCGGTGCTCCAGGTCGGAAGACTCAAGGACCTCGGAAGGTTGGTTGGAAAAGATTAACTCTGTACGTACGAAGCTATGGTATGCACGAAATAATAAGTCCTAGTTGCTTGCTGGATTGTGAATGGAAGGGTTCGGGTTTCAAATCCCCGCCCGGGTGAATATTTGTTTTGAGATTTCTGTTCAACCTGCTCCCCCTCTAGCCAATTTGGCTATGATGAGTACGTGGACTGTACACTGTCCGTTGGAAGATGAGAAGGTGAGGGAGAGGACTGGCAACTCACTGTCATATAATAATAGTAATGATCCTCATTTAATTTCAGACTAACACACCACCTCTTGCCCCTATATATATATGCCCGTTCCCATGATTCTAATCAGTTTTACACAGGTTTACACCAGTGTAAGCTGTCTGACAGTCTTGCTCTAGCATCTATAGAGAGCTATCGTTTCCTATTAGGTTTCTGGGACATTTTGTCCACAGTAATTTGTGGAGAGCATTTTAAAACTGATTTGTTGACGTTCCAGGGCTGTACCAGAGATGATCTCGCTCATCAAACGCAACAACTGCGGCAAAGCGCTCGACATCGCTCGTACGGCTCGTGACATGCTCGGTGGAAATGGAATATCGGATGAATACCACGTCATTCGACATGCGATGAATCTGGAGTCCGTCAACACTTACGAAGGTAAGGAGCATCCATAAAGGACTTCGAGAAAGAGATGAGGGAGGGAGGGAGTAAGGGAGGGTGGGACGAAGGGAGGGAGGGAGCAAGGGAGGGAGGGTGGGAGGGACGGAGGGCTGCTATCAACGCCGATTATTGCTGGCTGTCTGTTCTATCAGTACAGTAAAGATTTATGTATTCTTTGATCTGAGTTCTTGTGAATGCAGTACCTACCGGTTGCGGTCTGTCAAGCGGATTATTCAGTTAACGAAGATTATTATTATTTAGGGCTGTTGATTTAATCGCGTTAACGCGTGCGATTAACGCGTTAAAAAATTTGCGATTAAATATTTTAACGCATTAATCGCACGCGTTAATTAGATCTGATTAAAATGGAATCAGATGCAGAAAAACTCGTTTTAAACGGAAGACTCATAGGCCTACTTAAAACTAGCGATAGGCTACATAGGCTACTTTGGCAAATATTCCAACAAAGAAGTTGAGTGTTGTCGTAGCAATTCTTTGCTCGATTAGGCCTATCGCCTGCATGCGAACCAAAACATGCGCTAAACGTTAAAGATGAGTCTCCAGGTTTCAAATGATAAATGTTTACAGAAGGACAACAGTTACTGAGACGAGGTTTGGCAAGAACCGCAACCTCTTGTGAAAAATTGTGACTAAATAATGAGGTTCATTATAGTAAACCTAGGCCTACTAGACCGGTACGTGACGTTTTGGCGCCGCCGTTTTGGCGCGACCGTTTTGGCGCCGCCGTTTTGGCGCGACCGTTTTGGCGCCGCCGTTTTGGCACCGCCGTTTTGGCGCCGCCGTTTTGGCGCCCATATAAAAATTGATCTCAGCAGCTTATTTTCGGTTCAGTTTACAAATACATCAGTACGAGGTGTAATATTAATTTTTCAAGTTTCATTCAGTGGTGTAATAATTAACCGTAATCTGTACCCTATACGGGACCGAATGACTACAATAACCCTATACCTAACCCTAACCGACCCTCACGACGCCTAACCTGATCCTAACCGACCCTCACGACGCATGTCTTATATATACATTCTTAGCTATTTCGGGCATAACTTTTGAATGGCGTGGAATATCATTACAAAATTTACCTCAAAATGTGCGTTAATGAACCTCCTACGATTACCTATAATATCATAATTTTTATATTCCAGAACGAGGGTGAAAATAATTCCGGCGCCAAAACGTCCGGCGCCAAAACGGTCGCGCCAAAACGGCGGCGCCAAAACGTCCGGCGCCAAAACGGCGGCGCCAAAACGTCCTGCTTCGTACTAGACCTATTGCTAATTAATAAAAGCATCTCTTGAACCGACCAATGTAGCCTAAATAAACTGGTCTGCATATACAATTGGCTGAATAAATAAATAATTTCGCTAGTCAGAAAACGGTTGTCTAATTTTCATTTAAGCTTAGGCTATATCATTTTAATTAAGGGTGGCTCAAATGAAATAATTAACGGATTTTGAACCGTTGACTGATTTGAACAGTGTTTCAATTCTGGCTGTCATACAAAACTGCTCAATAAACTAAATGCAGGAATTAAATAGGCCTAAGCCAAAGGTTATTGAATATGTTTGCAATAGAAAGAATGCATTCAGTCATTAAAACTATATGCTTCAGGGTCCTTAGAAAATAGTAAGATTAAAATATTTGAGGGAAATGTATTGCGATTAATTTGCCGTTAATTGCGATTAAAAAAATTAATCGTGCGATTAATTTCGATTAAAAATTTTAATCGAACAACAGCCCTATTATTATTACTAATATTATTATTATTAGATAACTGATGATTGGTTAAAGCTAGATAATTATGATGTATAATTTGTGATGTTTACAGAGCTATGTTGAATTTTTGAACTGTTTGATTTTGCAGGAACACACGACGTTCACGCGTTGATTCTTGGCCGTGCGATCACTGGACTTCAAGCGTTCACATAAAATGGATCGGAAGATTAACCCAATGAACCACGTGGAAATGGAAGCCAATATTCGAACACATGCCTTAAAGAGACTCCTGCTGTGCTGCGTACAAATGCAGCATCGTTTACTAATAATTAAAGAAATATTAACGAAAAGAAGTATTCAACGGACGCAATATTGCTTTCTGAGATCAATTTATCATGACCGTAAATCTTATTTTCGCTTGTAAACCGATATGTCTGCTTCATGATTACCGGTAATTCTTTTTCCAGTTGTTGGACATCGTATTTCCAGATTTCTGACAACTTAAATGTATGTGACATTGGCCAAGAAAAGGACCACGTGTTGTTTTCGAGATCTGACAGTTGAAAATAGATTTTTACCTAAACCACAATTATTGATTTTTGTGTTTAATTAATGCAACTACACCTTTGGCTCACTGTTGTACAAGCTATAGTACGCCACTTGATGTATTAAGAGGAAGAAATGTAATCATTGCATCAGGCATAGACAGATTGAATTTTTATTTGTGATTTCTTGCCAAAACGATGTATTATATTTTCATTTACGATGTGCAAAAATTTCGGTCTGAATGTTGTCTCTGATTTGACATCAGCGTGTAAAAACTGTTGAAAAGTTCACTCTCGACAAGAGGTCCCTTTTCTTGGCCAAGGTCACATGTGAAGTTTTCATAAGTCCACACTAGTGTCTAATAACATAGTTGGTGGTGGGGTGTGGTAGCTGATTGTATCGCTGAGAGCATGGGTTCCAAGCCAACTCTCCTTAGAGAATTACTCTCTTTGGTCCTTTGTATTTTAATTAAACATTTATAAAGCAAGTCCTTCGCTCACAATAATTGCTCCATGCCCTCGAGTTAGATGTCTGTGTTTAATAAATCATATAAATAACTGTAGACAAGTAGTCAATACTCATTATCGGTGTTAATTATCACACCATTACTAACTTACTACACCAGAGCAAGGAGAACCAACATGATGTATTAAGGCAAAAATGTAATTATTGCACCACAACTGACTAAATGCAAATGCATGCAACTATGTACAGTGACTTGTGTTGCAATCCTGAATGCATTTTGTAACGGAAGGCTGATTAATTATTTGAATGCTAGCATATCTGAGGTTGTAAAGGTGCTATATAAATTGCAAGATAAATCACTAGTCTTGCAAAGCTGTTGTTGGAAGCCACATCATAAACTGCCTCATAACTAAATCGTTTTATCATGATTGCTTAGTGATTAGCACGCTGGACTGACCATCAAGAAGTGAGGGTTCAAATTCCTGCCACAATAAAAATTTGGCATGGGATGTCTGTTCTACCTGTGCTCCCCTAGTTAAACTTGAGCTGCTAAAATGAGTGCATGGACTGTACACTGCTTGTGGGAATCGAGACATCAAGGGAGAGAACTGGTTAGCTTGTCTCGTATGCTGAGGCTAAGAAAATGAAGTTGCTAACACTTTGTACCTCTCAGGACTAACTAAAAGGACTGCTCTTCTATCGGGATTATATTTTCTACAGGTGAAATAACCCATATCAATTATCCATGTACCAACTGTGTTCTATCAGAACTAGATGTCTTTTTGATAAACAATGCTATGTGACAAGCCAAGTATGCATAATATAAATGTTATACTCGAGTCTTCTGTAATCTAGTGTAATATATGCATTCTATAAACAATATTTTATGTATAGTTTAATTTTTAAAAATAAACACGTACAAAGAACATGGTGTCTAGTTTTTCTTTAATAATGTAAAGACTTGGTTTGATAAAAAAAAACAGCTGCTTTAGAAAAACCATGCAATGCAAATTTATGTTGAAAAAGTTTGATATTTTTTTTGTCATGAATAGCAGTCATAATCAATGTATAAGTAAACAAATGTTGCATCAAAACATTAACAAAAAAACTACAAGTGCTCCATTACAGTTTAGAATCAGTGGCACAAGAAGACTCTAGGCAATTTACTTTGCATGATATGTTCAGAATGCATTGGAGAGCAAGTATATTTGTCGCTACACTTGGAATGTACCATACAAAATGGCTTAGGGCAGTAATCACCATATCGTAAAGTTTTGGGGGCAAAATCTTTAAGGAAGACATCACTTCTAAACAAATACAAGACTTCCAGCCACTTTGAATGATCTTTAACTCTTATCATGCACATGCAAGAATTAATCGAACAATCGGCGCAAAACTGACTTGAAAAATGATTGAAATTATCCGTAAATGTTTTGCCGGTAATTATTATACCAAATTTCCTCCAATCAAGCACAAGTCATGTTAGCACTTCAAATCTAACCACTTCTGATCATTTCTTTACAAAAACTTGACCAAATGTAGAAAAGATATCTTTGACTTTGAAATATGCCATAACTTGCTGCTTCTACAAATTTGATTGTGCATTCATTGTGTGAGGTTTGGCACACTTTTGATTAGTCTGTCTTTAAGTGGCTCAGAGCTCTGCATTGGTTCCAAGTCGCCTTTAGTACTGTACTGCCATTTAAAGTGTTGCAACAAACTTGTACATGATTATTATAGTTCCACGTTTTAGACTTACAGTAACAATAAACAAGTTAGACAACTCATTTTAACAACATCTGGACTATTCTCTGAACCCAAGACAAACTATGCTTACCATCACCTCACTGTAAATTTTAAATAAATTTATTTAAACCACAATCTTAAATCTTATACGATAAGCTTATACCATCACATCCACATCTGTAACTCTGAATAAAATAATAAAATACGCTTGCAATCACTATCACCTTTTTAAAATATGAGCAAATATGTTACCATCACCTAATCTTAACATCTGATATAAAGCATGCTTACTAACACCTCGTCTATAAATCAGAAATCAAACATGCATACTATCACCTGGTATGTATGAGCATTTGTTATTGTACCCCTTCAAGATACTACTCAGAGGCGCTCCCGACTACAGCATGGACTCTGAATCGGAGTTTCACGCCGAAGCGCATGAGCAATTGCGAGTGAAGGACTTGCTCAGGGTCCCTATGCGGCAGCTTGAAGTGGATTCAAACCCACTGCCGTTCGGATCCAAGACATCGAATATATACCTACATGTACACCACAGCACCCCAAAAGTTTATATGAGACTATCACACAGGTTTGCTGGACATCACTTCATCTATAAACATAATATCACTGCCACCATCTTCCTTCATCAGCAACTAAAGAATGTTGGAAAACAATCGTGCTTTCTTTACGTCTTACAAAATAAAATGACCAACAGCAAATATCAAATATAGACATCTTTGAAATGGAATAAAAATGATTCTGTGATGAAACAGATTTAACATCGACAACATCTTTACCGACTTCACGCCTCAACAGTTTCAAACTTAACTCAAATAAACAATGTACGGCGTTAAAAAAATAAAAACCCTAAAAACCTTAAAATGACTCGATCGATTTAATGCATTTCTTTAGAAGTCTACTCGTCAACTACGCCGATAATAATATCTCAAACTTTCAATCACAAACAAATCAAAATTTCACAGATGACAAGTTTTAAGTTGAAGTCTAAATCACCGTCAACGTCAGACTTAGACCAAGATGTCAAAGCTTCCCGAGCTCACCGATTGGCTGCAATGTTCAGCGACATCTTTTTGGGGGCACACTTACTTCACCCATGTTGGGCAAGAGATCTTTTGGGGGCACACTTACTTCACCCATGTTGAGCAAGAGATCTTTTTTTGGGGCACACTTTCCCACGTTGAGAAAGCCCATATTTCTCACGCACACTCCAGAGTGACCGTTAAACCATGCGCTTCGATCCATGCGTGGAATTCTGTCCGAAGACGTAGTAATGCGCCTCGTGGAACTGCATGCTCTGTCGGAAGTCAGCGTTGCAGATGTAACCGGATTGGAGCAGATTCTGAGCGTAGACGTGAGCATCGCGTCGGTCGAACATATTATTCGCCTGACCACGGATCCAGTTGATGAGGTCGGCACCGAGGAAAGGGTGCCACGAGTTGCTGCCGGGGTCGGAAGGAGGTGCCATCGTGCCGTGGGCCTGGGCTGCGGCAGCCGCCTGGAAACGTCGGTCGAGGGTGGAGCCCCGACTCGGAGCGGAAAACATCCCGTGCGCCATCGGAAGATTCCCAAAACCGGTCGCCTGGACGTCGTGGAACCCGGAATCGGGGAGACTGGTGTGAACGGACGAGGAGGACGACGAGTAAGTCTTTCCGGAATGCACCGGCGGAATCATGCTCGGAGGAGGCATCATTGGAGCCGCGCCACGTGCGAGGCTCTGCAGCTTCTCCAGTTCCAGAACGGACATTCCCGACGCCTGAAAGAACTGTCGCATTCTTCCATCCTCCGGGATCGACTGAAGAGCGTTCGGTCGCTGAAATTCCGGTTGTCGCTGCGGATACGATTGGCGACCGGCCGTCTGTCGGGAGCAGACGGATGAAGCGACGACGGAATGCATGGAGCCGCACGGCTCGTAGAGCTGCTCGCTGTAGCAGTGGTTTTCCGAGTTGTCGTTTGGATCCATGTCCCAGTATTTTGCGATGAGGATCTGAACGCTGCCGCCCTTCGACAGCTGTGTCTTCAACGTGACGAGCGCGTGTTCGTTCGTCATGCGCTCAAGGTCAATCCCGTTCACCTCCAGAATGAGGTCACCGGGCTCGATGTGTCCGTTCAGAGCCGCAGCCCCATCTTTTTTAACGCTACCGACAAATATGCCGCAGTCGCCCTGCGGGTTGCTGTGCCCGACAATCGTTATTCCAAGATGCTTGCATTCGTCCATGTTGAGCGTCACAAGCTCGGTGGCAAGCGACACTGAAGATGCTCCGCTCATCATGCTGCTCGTCTCAGCGTTGCGAAGAGTCGAGGAAGCACACCTGCGTCGCCGCCTTTTGTGTTGCGAGCAGCATTTTGAGCTCAGTGCACTACTGTCGCAGACCTTTGAGGACAGGAAGCTCGATTCGTCAAAGTTTGGTTTGATGTCGCTCAGGCAGCTGTCATCACACGACTTTCCTTTAGTTTCGCCAGCGTGACTGTGGCCATACTTCGCTTTTGCTCGACTTACCGAGTCGCTGTCGTCGAAATGTCGGCCACTGCGTGACGACGGACGTTTGCGACATTTGTCGTGACAGCAGGAACAAGATTTTCGTTGGGGCTGTTCGTTGTCCACGGTCCGCGAGATCTCCGGGTCTTCAAGGATCGACGTTGGTTCGTAGTTAGCAACAGTGCTCAGGTTTTGTAGCCACTGTTTAGTCTGTTCGTATTTCCCTTCGTCGCCGTTAAAATACGAGTCGTTTACGTCCAGCGTGCTTGCGCCATACTCCGGGGCCAGACTCGGGGCCTTACTCTTATTCTTGTCGGTCATTGCTTTGCCGAGGCGGCTCTTCGTAGGCAAGCAGTTTGTGATGCAAGAGAAACCCTTCTTTCCGTCTAATCTCGACATTTTCTCAAAGCGATTGATTAAAATTCGAACGGAACTGACGACGAGAAGACGTTTCTGTTAAAAAGCGAAAGTTTTTTAAAACTCGATTGCACTGGACGTGTTGAATTTTAATTCTTGTCTTTTAACTTTCAACGCACACACGGGTCAACTGTATCCCGTTCAAATGACGCTCTTTAACGGCTGACCTCATTATCTGAAATTTGATTGGTAATCGCTTCACGACCACCAAATTATCCTATCACGCGATTGGTTGTTTACGGTAGTAACGTGCCCTTATTGGTCGACCCATATCACTGCATTTTAATTGGCTGCGTTGAATACAATGGCAGGTGCGCGGAAATCAGTTAGCATGGGCTTGAGATTTAAATCCCTATTTAATTTAAACCGTGGGACATTAATACATCCGGTTTACTACAGCTAGGCATTAAACTCAAGTGTTTACATTATATCAGCGTTATCAGCATACTAAGATAATTGACGCATTTTAGTGTTTATATAACATTACCCGGAAGAATATGCTTAATGAATGCTTATTGAAATTATCCTACGAAATCAAACTAAATGAAAATGTGTAGGCTGTGTTAATTATGAATGGAAAGTTGAGTCTACATAGTTTGTATGTATAACAGCTCTGTGTATTGGTTTATTTGCAAGAAAAGCAGCATACATCCACCAAATAAATTAATGTCATGTAAAAAGTCCTATAGGTTGGGTTATAGCTGGTGTTTATGCTGGGTTGTTTCCGAATGCTTTGTGCTCTAACGCTAAAATGTAAATCATGTCCTGAGGAATCTTCTCAACCTGAAATTGTGGACGGAGGTGGGGGACGGTTCCCCCAATGTTTGTGGTGGGGGACCGTCCCCGAGGGTTCTTTTTGCCGGCCATCAATGACATTGTTATTTTCACATAAAAAAATCTATTTTATGTGCTTCGACATTAGGCTAACTGGGTGCGGTGTGTCACCCGGATTTGTGTAACTTTTAAATAAACAAAGATTATTACATTACATTACTAGTCTAAGTATTATAGACCTACAATAGACACAGGCTGCAATGCATAAAAAAATGCTCAGCACTGGTAGTGCTACACATCCCACGGAATCGGCTTCAGCTTTCTCTTCGCAGCTCAAACTCACTTCCTCCCTTCAAAAAGCGGCTCATAACTCGGTACTTCTCTTTGGCTTTCAACCACATGGATCTTTAACCTCATTTTCCTCGCATGTCTTACAAATTTATTTAATAACTAGCTGGGGTACCCGGCGATGCCCGGGAATTTTATGTAAATAGCCGTGAAGCTATGGCGACGGAATGGAAGTATCAAAAGTTTGGGTTTTCGGCCCCCACCATGGCTCCCTTCACTGGCTGGACTTGACGGTCTTCTGTCTATACATGCAAAATTTCATATCAATAGCTGCAAAGCTGCAAACAAATTTGGCCCCCAAAATTGTGTCCACCCCGTACAGCACCCTGCTTTCACCAGGCCCATGCCGGGCGAGGTGTGTGTTGGTTTGGGGCGAGGTGGTCCCGGTGGCACCCTATCGAGCTGCAACTTTTCCAGTGAATAGCTGTGAAACTATGGCGATGGAATAGAAATAGCAAAGTTTGGGTTTTCGCAACCCACCGTGGACCCATGGTGGGATAGATTCACCAAACCTTCCACTGGCTGGACCTGACGGTCCTCTGTCTAGATGCAAAGTTTCAGATCAATAGCTGGAAAACTGCAAAACAAATCGCCCTCCCCCAAAAAATTTTGCCCCCGTAAACAACGCCCTGCCCCTCCCGGCCAATGTGGTGCGAAGTGTGCGTTGGTTGGTGGCGAGGTGGTCTCGGTGGCACCCTATCTAGCTGCAATGTTTCAGGTGAATAGCTAAGGCGATGGTAAAAAAAGTATGGAAAATGGAGTTTTCGCCACCTCTCCATTCTCCCCCTCGTGGTAAAGATTCGGCAACTCCTCCACTGGGTGGACCTGAGGGTCCTCTGTCTAAATGCAGAATTTGACATCAATAGCTGCAAAAAAATTGGCCACCCCCAAATTTGGCCCTCACCCTAAACAACGCCCTTCCCCACACGGCCCCTGCGGGTCGAGGTGTGTTGTTGGGGGCAAGGTGGTCCCGGTGGCATCCTATCTAGCTGCAACGTTTCAGGTGAATAGCTCTGAAACTATGGCGATGGTGTAAAAATAGGGAAAATGGAGTTTTCGCCCCTCCTCCATTCTCCCTCTGGTGGTAAAGATTCGCCAAATTCTCCACTGGGTGGACCTGATGGTCCTCTTTCTAAATGCAAAATTTGACATCAATAGCTGCAAAAAAATTCGCCCCCCCAATTTTTTTTGCCCCTCTAAACAACGACCTGCCCCACCCGGCCCCTGCGGGGCGAGGTGTGTGTTGTTGGGGGGCAAGGTGGTCCCGGTGGCATCCTATCTAGCTGCAACGTTTCAGGTGAATAGCTCTGAAACTATGGCGATGGTGTAAAAATAGGGAAAATGTAGTTTTTGGCCCCTCCCCATTTTTCCTCTGGTGGTACAGATTCGCCAACTCAATTTTTGGGAGGACCTCACGGTCCTCTGTCTAAATGCAAAATTTGGAATCAATAGGTGCAAAAAAAATTTTTTTTCTCCCCCAAAAATTCCCCCCATCCTGGTCCCCATGGTGTTAGAAATTTGCCAACCCCTGCACTTGCTAAGTTTGATGGACCCCTGTCTAGGTGCAAAATTTCAGATCAATAGCTGTGAAACTGTGGGCGTGCATTCTGGACAAATATATATACATACATACATACATACATACATACATATAAATATATAAACATCCTCTCTTATAGATATAGATAATAATAATAATAATAATGGTAGAGCAGTGCCTTAAGGAAACTCAGAAAAGTAGTCATAGCACTCATAGGTGCGAAATGTTAACGAATTCGTTCTCTTAACCTCAGCATATGATGATGGTGGGTGGCAGTCCTTTCTCTACTCATTTCAGCAGTTGGTTAGGGTGTGTAGATGAAGCAGACATCTCAAACAAATTTCTGCCCAGGTGAGGATATGAACCCCTGACTTTTCGATTGATATCTAGCCTGCTAACCACTACACTACCCATCACCCCATTAACCATAGCTTAATCCTTACTGTACATTCGAGAAAAAAAACGAAAAGAAAAACAACTTCATTCACAAAATGCATGAAATTCCTATAAACGTTCTGAAAATCGACAGAATACAATTTAAAAGTTTCAACCAGGTCTCTTCAAGAAACCTACTCAGACGTGCTCTCTGTGTTGGACTATTTGATTTTAAGTGCCATCACGAATAATTAAACTATTACATAAGTTAGCCAACAATGAACAGTTGGTTTTGGTTGGAGTACTATGGCACAATACCTTCTGCAATACACATAACTATTTAATTAATTAATAATGTCAACAAATAAAAACCCTAAAAGTGAATGCGTCATTCGAAAGTGTGCAACAGCAATTCGTGGTGAAAAATCTAAAGACGCCGCAATAACGTCAGTTTTTCGTCGTGATTCGAAGAGCGTAGAGAACGTCGTCTTGGCTGATATTCAGACGAATCTTCTGCTGCATGTCCGCACGGCCTCCTTCCGTCAACAGCAGACGGTAGCTGCTCAACTTCGCGCAGAGACACGACGCCTGCGACACGGTTGGCGGAGGAACACCTGTGGAATAAAAGACAAACGTACAATGCCAACCTGGGAAAAATAAAGACAAACGTACAATGCCAACCTGGGAAAAATAAAGACAAACGTGCAATGCCAATTGAAAAAAATCATTCTTTGGTTATAGCTCAAGAATCTGTTTTGCAGCCAAGAAGAAAAATGCACCAAAAGGAAAACGAAGCAAACGTACATGTATGATCATCAAAATATATCTTCTGTTGCTCCGCAAATTGCCGTTGCAGCACTAGCTTCCAGTGTTCAACACTGCAACAATGAACTTTGTTGGTTTATTGCTTGCTTTAGTACACTTGCCATTAAATATATATATCTCACGGTCATCATGATTGCGCTCCTATTTATCCAGACTTGAGATTGACGTCATCAGAATACAGAGTAAAAAGAACAAGTTTGTAAAAATTCTCCTGACTTTGAGAAATTTACACCGTCAACACTCAGTATCACTGATTTCGTATAATTTGTCAGATAGTACCAGGGTTCACAGTCATATAAATACAACTGGTCCAATAATAATTCTTTGCATCCTAAAGCTGAACAAGCATCAGAATCAAGTCTCAACAAAGTAATCTTACAAGACTTTTGACATGACTGGAATGAAGACTCTAAGCCAAGCAGCATTGTTTTCTTACCTTCGAAATGACAAAGCGAGACGTGTTGCTTGTAAACTCGGTTGAAGATCGCTTCCTCGATTCCCGTTCTCTGAAATTCCGCCAGAATCGCTCGCAGAAAGATCTTCTCATGACGCGATGCACTTCTGATCGCCACAATCTTTGGCGCTGTGTACATTTCCTGAAGAGCAACGTCAACGTGAGCCATCGTCACCATTTCGCTCGATTCGCTCTTGTCTTGCTCGGCCAACTCCGTCGCTCGTCTGCAGATGTCAAGCGCTCGTCGAGCATCGCCAGACAAAGCAGCGACCTGAAAAGAATCAGAATCAAACTCTTTTGAGTTGAATTAAACTCTTTTAGAGTTGAATTAAACTCTTTTAGAGTTGAATTAAACTCTTTTGAGTTGAATTATACTCTTTTAGAGTTGAATTAAACTCTTTTAGAGTTGAATCAAACTCTTTTAGAGTTGAATTAAACTCTTTTAGAGTTGAATCAAACTCTAATTAAGAGTTGAAGCAAAACTCATCAGATATCCGCAAAAATAATTAATCATTTACAGAATTTATCAGGGTTGCTTAAGTCATGCTCTATTTTAAGAAATTTTAAACAATTTTTAAAGCTCAAGTAAGAGGTCCTACTGGTTGAGAAAAACTGGCTGGGTGGTCAAACAAACAGCGAATTGTCATTCACAAAAAAATGTTTAATCCAAATGAATTGCTTGCATAAAAGAATTCATGAATTTCGTTTTGGAAAAACAAGTAATGGTATTTAAAATCTATATACCATCATGGTAGCCATTTCCGCACTCTGACCACTTGGCTATCATACCCCCACAACAATTACATCGCAAGATGGTTGATAAGTGGGGAACAACTTGGTTAATACAGCAGGCTATTATCCAAGAATCTAGCAGTTCAAATCCATGCGACATGTGTCAATTTACAAAATCGAAAAACAAGAGCGTTGTCATTGACAACCAGCAGAAGACATGTGGAAGCGACTACCTTCCTGGCCACCAGTTGAACAGCGTCTTCATCGAAAGCTGGAATTCCTTTTATCCTCGACAAAACGATTTCCTGAAGCTGTCGGAAGCTGTACGGTTGAAAGGTCAGCCGCGTCAGACCCTACGAAAAAACATCACATAACACAAGCTATTATACTTGTAAATAACATATTAATTAGATAATACATGGAATCAGTCAGCTCTGTACTTGCAATGACATACTAGATAGCGCGAGAACTCATGAATTTTTCGAATTACCGACAAAATATGATAAGAGCACATCATACCTTGGGTGCTCTATAGGAGGCTGGCTTAGTAAAATAAATTTAAAAAAACAGCGAATAATTAATTAATCCACTGTCCTTTACTAACCACATTCCACTTCATCCTGTAACCATCTTGCAGCTTGTCAACCTGATTTATATTAATCTTTTACCCGTTTGCCCCGAGAATATCCGCTGAAAACGGGCTTAAGATTTAAAAATGAACGGGTAAAGGGTTAAACGAATATATCTATACATCTTTCCTCAATTTACCCATTTCTTCTCTCGCGGCCATGCACAGTGGAAGCACCTCTGAATGATTAACCCTATACTAGGGGCCTTAGAAATTTATGTTTTAATCTTTTACCTGTTTGCCCCGAGAATATCTGCTGAAAACGGGCTTAAAATTTAAAAATGAAAGGGGTAAAACCATACAGCATATATTCTGCACTTGTAAATAACAACTGTTATCAGCTCGGAAATTATAAGTACCACGTTCCAAAATCAAGCATTTCAACATTACCAGAGAAACCAATCACAAAATTAAAAAAAATTCTTACAACAAAAAACAATTATGCCGCCATCTTAATAAGAATAATTAGCAAACACATGCGATGACACATGCAGCGAACGACAACAACGTACCATTCGACTGGCAATGCGCGTCATAAGCATACGTTCCGGTAGATCCATCGTGTTAGCGATCGCGAGAACGATCAGCTTTGAGTGTTTGCGCGTCGGCCAATCGAAAATGTTGTACATGACTGTCTGCTTTCGCGTCCAGAGAAGGTCCAACTGCGGAAGAAGAAAGAGAAAAGAAAGAAGGAATGATAAAATCTACGCAAAAGAATTTGCCAATGATCTGGTTGTCTAAACAGTAAAAAATAATATTAAAATACCAAAAATAATGATAAAATATATTGAAGAAATTTCAGTTACAGCTTAAAACGACTTTAAAAAATGCAGAATAAAAAATAATGATAAAATATATTCAACAAATTTCACTATGGTTAATGACTTTCAAGGGTGCAGACTGCAAAGTATCACATTGGTTGCCACACAAGCTTGCCAAACGAGAGGTTCGGGGTTAAACCCCCCCTACCATGGCATTAATTTGTTTTAAAATGTGTTCCACACATGCCCCATCCAATTTAATCATGATGAATGCATAAGCCGTACACTGTTGGCGGGAACTGGGAAGACGAGACTGTGAGGGAAATGATAGACACCCACTCACTCACATATGCTGTGGCTAATAAAACAAAAGTCTATCTATCTGAAGAATTTACATAGCGCCCATTCAAGATAACTATTCAGAGGTGCTCCCACGACCCAGGCAAGTCGCTTCATAGCCATGGCTGCCTCAGAGATGACTGGCTTAACTGACTGCACTCCTCTTCTTCCAGCATCATAATAATCAATATTAAAAGTTGTTTAATACCTCATCGACAAGAAGCAGAACTGGATCGCGACGTGGATCTGGAGAACTGAAACGCTTGTCCAGCAGCTCAGATGCATGGTCAGCCGTTGCCTTCTGACCAGTCAGTTGCTATGGTGATCGAAAATCACAGATCAACAACATTAACATAATTTATGCAAAAGTTACACCATTCACATAAACTACACATGTTATACACCACACAAATGATGGATTATTCACTTATAAATTATACATACTTTAGATTTCATGCCAGGAAAAAATTACATGTTCAGTGATCTCAGAATAGTGAGAAATTTTGACTTTTTATCTATATTTCAGTTGAATTAAATGTTAATTGAAGGCCTGCATGGCTACGATAAGCAGTCACTTTTACAACAAAGTCATTAATTCCATTATATCTGCATAATTGATGAAACTACAAAGTCATTTACATTCCATTAAATCTGCATAACTTATGCAGTTATAAAGTCATTAATTTCATTATATCTGCATAATTTATGAAACTACAATTTAATCAATTACATTTGATTAGATCTACATAATTTATGCAACAACAGAATCAATTAGATTCATTAGGTCTGCATAATTAATGCAACAACATAGTCAATTAGATTCATTATATCTGCATAATTTAGACAACCATAAAGTCACAGATGACATTTAATACAGCTCTGCATAAACTGACCATGAGAAACTGGACGTAGGCTTGCGATGGGTCGGTCAGCTTCATTCCATTTAATTCGATGAACTTGAACGCAGTCAAGTCGCCGACTTCATATTCCTCGGTCAGAGTGGACACGACTTGACGCACAGTCGCAGTCTTACCCGTCCCAGGCACTCCAGAGATGTACATACAACTGATCACAGAGCAGACGTACAGCACGGTGTAGTGTATGGTAACATAACAATGTACACTGTAATGTATGGTAACGTAACAGGTATTAATTTTCAGCTTACAATACACTTTAAAACGCTCATTTTATCATATTTGAGGATAATTAGTAAATGTTTACAGCTCGGAAGAACTCCAAACTGGCTTTAAACCATTGCAAAACTTTATGAAAATTTTTCATTTGCAAAACTCTTAGGAAAAAATTATAGGTTTGGAATGGGAAGAAAGTGCAACCCTGACATAAGAGGGGGGAGTTCCAGAGGCCGCAACGTCAGATCAAGACAAGTAAAGTAATTGAAATATGCTGAATGCCATACATTGAAAATGTTCATTCGTTCAAGTACTTATATAGCACCTCTTCAAGGAACTACACAGAAGTGCCCCTGACATTAGCATGGCCAAAAGAAACATTTTAAAGTGCTTAAAGAATGTGTAAGAGATTGAGAAAAAACAGCTCAAGAGGAAGCCCACTCCATACCGTCGGGTCAACCATAGAAAGAAACAGCACGGCATATTTGACATATTCCAACAAGACCAAAGCATTCCCATAACCCTAGCGCAGTTTAGCAATCTGGTATTATCAATCAAAGTATCGCAATTTTATGCTTACCCTCCAAGACCATCGGTGATCTTATCACGAACGAATTGGTAGATATCGGAAAACTCCTCCTCACGACAAGGCATTGAATCTGGCACAGCAGATATGTGAAGCCTGCAATTGCAATGGTAGTAATTTTTCAAATTTACTTTTAAATATATAGATCTGCAGAACAATTTGGTGCGCATGAATGCCTTGCGGAATTCTTCACTTGGAATGTACAGCCAAGTGGATAGTTTATTCGAAACACTAGTTAGGACTCTACTGAAAAAACGAAAATAATAACATAACGCATTTCTTTGCAGCTATTCGAGAAGAGTGGTACAAGGTAATGATAAAGTTAAATGCAAAAAAGAATATTTTACAAAGTCAATGCTGCAAATCATTCAAATACAGCCAGCTTATCTTAAAACATTTTGTAGCACCTAAGGAAATAATGACAAAGTCCAAGGAATAATGGCTAAACACAAAGGAATAATTGCAAAGCCCAAAGTAATTATGGGTACATCCATAGAGAACAATGGCTATATCCAAGAGAACAATGGCTATATCAAAGAAAACGATGGCTATATCCTAGAGAACAATTGCTAAACCACAGGGAACAACGGCAAAATCCAACGAAACAATGGCTAACCTGGTACGTGCTTGTTCGAGGGCGCTTCCAGTTATCTTCATCTCCTGAATTCGCTTTGGAAGTGACGGCGTCATGGTCTGGATTTTCACGGCCGTTGATCTTCGCCTGTTCTTCGGTGTTCCAACCGTCTGCTTAGAACCATAAGAACCATACAACATTCACAACAATGACTAAAGATGACTCGCAAATTACTGCAAACACACAAATTTATTACATGATCTGAGAAGTGACCTGAGAAATTATGATCGAATTGTCAAAAGCACATCACGTTCTAGATGAAAGTGTTGAAGAAGACTATGGGATTACAACCAACAGCCAAGGCATCATCATCATCATCATCATCATCATCACAATCATCATCATCATCACAGTGCTGTTTTTACGACCCGGGCGATGCCAATTCTCCTCAGGTCAACCCTCCTCCTTTATCCGGGCTCTTTCTGCCAGTGCTCTATAAATAGACCTGTGATCTAGTTAATCAGACTGGTGACGTCATTTAAATTTAACAAATAATTAGTGAATCTCTATTTCTCACATACCAGAGATTTGCTCGATTTTTCTTGTTTCATGCGACAACTTCTGCTTTTTGCCTCTGCTTCAAAATCATTGTCATCACCATCATCATCTGACGAGGAAGAAGCCAAGTTTTCTTCCGGATTGAACACATCAGCATCATCATCATCATCATCTGAGCGTGAGTCATCGACTAAATGCCTGTAAGACTTCACTGCACGAGGCCGCAGTGATATCTTCCTACCACCAGGTGTGGTAACGGTCTCGACCTTGGTATCCTCTTCATCCAATGTGTCACATTTCACGCCACGGTTTCCTAGCCCTTTGGACTGACTTGTCGACTTGGACTGTGGCGTTCTCTGACTGCCGGGGAGTTTCGTACCAATGCAGTTCTCATTCAGGTCTTTTTCAGTTGCTGACAACGACTTTGAAGTCTTAGTTCTGCGGCGTTGACTCGAAGGCGTCTCTACTTCTAGCTTTTCAAAGCTGTTGATCACATCCGCATCAAGATCTTTGCGGGAAGTTTTCCCGTTTTGCTTCTTTTTGACGGAAGAACTGAAAGTGGAAAATAGACGTGAGAACAACTTCCAGTGAAATTATTTTGAACGATAGATCTGCAACCGAAATAAATTGACCAGGTATCGAAGCAAAGTAAGAAACAACTGTACTTAATATTGCCCTCAAGATTCTTAATGCACAATGTGACAGAACATTGATGACGCGGGGGGAGGGGGGATGTCTGCGAAGAACTTGCTCACGATCTCTACACAGTAACTACCTTGGACGAGTATCGAACCCACACGCTTTTGTAATGCATGTCAAGAGCTCTAACCAATGTATCAGTATCGCTAAATATCAAATTCTGTGATACTGTAAATAACGACAAAGATAATTTGTACAATTTACAACAAATGCAAAATTCTCAGTGCAAGCGTGTCGTTCATTAATTGTAAACAATAACACGCAGTGTAATTATCACGCTCTGTTCAAGTGAAAATTTATCGTTAATACTCACTTTCTGCTCAATTTCTCACACGACTTAACGTCCTCTGGACTGACGACGACAGCTTGATTGCAACAGTTTTTAGTCGGAGTCTCGCAAACTGTTTCCAAGAAGTCGTTTTCCAACTTCCGCGGAAAGTCGTCGACCTCAGGTCCAGTGAACCTAAGTCGCTTCTTTGATCTACTGTTCAGAGAATTCTCCTCACTTCCCTTTCCCACGGAGGAGTCGGGATTCCGAAGACGTTTCTTTGAAGTCGTTGGAGTCGCACTAAGTCTCGTCAGATCTTCCGACTTTTTCAGACTTCTTTTCAGAATATCTTGACTGTCCAAACGAGACTTCGCAAAGTCATTTTTCTCTTCCTCCTTGGGACTACGCTTCTCATTGCGTCGCTCTTCTAAAACGTCTCCCTTCGTCCTGTGAAACACAATTCAAAAGTTTTCCATGCAAACACAAAATACAAAGCCACTAAATGAAAATAACACACAATACAAAGTCACAAAATGAAAATAACACACAATACAAAGTCACAAAATGAAAATAACACACATACAAACAGTACAGTAGTTGCAGTTTAACGTCACTATGTGTTAACGTAAAACTGCAAAAAGCTACTACTACCACTAGCGTTTCTGATAAGATAGCCTTGAAGAGGTGCCATATAAATGAATAAACAAACATAAAAAACATATAATCATACATACATACATACATACATACATACATACATACATGTACATACAAACATACTTACATACAAACATACTTACAAACATATTTATGAAATGCACCCCTCAATAGAAGCTCCTTAATACAGAAATCCAGAAGATCTTACTTCTTCAAAACCAAAGAGTTTCTGCGTGATTTGTTTTTATCAACAATCCATGAGACGAATTCTTCGCCATCATCCGAATCCACCACAGTGTCAGGACAACAGTTTTCATCTTGCGAATTGTCTGAAGCAGACAGAAAAAACGCATCCATATAAAAATGGCGATTTTAAAATACACACAAAGTTCCGCTGTACGAATAGTTGAACGCTGGTGCACGACAAAATATGCGATCAACAAACATTGCTCAGAAAAAGATGGCTTCCGATGGAGATAATAACTTCTGGCCAACTCAATTTTTTTTAAATTAATTCATCTTTATTGTCACTAATTGTGGTTTTCAGAATAAGGTTTTCAATAAACAAAGATATAAAAAATAAATCTATAGAGAAATCAAGAAAAGAAGCACTCCACTTACAATCCTGGTTCACTGATGGCGAGAAAGGACCTTTCGTTTTCTTGTCCGTCTGCAAAACTGAGGCGACGAGTTTTTTCTTCAGTTTCTCTTTCTCAAGTTTTGTGTTTTCCAGACTAATCATTGGGAGTCTCGTGTCTCGTTTTGACGACGACTCCGACTTGCGACTCTGAGCAGAAGCGACTATTTTCCGACCGTCAAAGCTTCGACGAACGAAGTAAGAATCACCATTCAATCTGTTCTTTGAGTTTTCCTCATTGTCATCATCCTTTGACACCTTCAAAAGTAATTAACATAGGTTATCATTGTTATCATTACACAAGACAATTGCATTTGATACAATACAATACATGTACGATTCATACTGCCCTCCTTACAAGTTCCAACATACAGGAATATCATCTTTTATTAATAAAGCCTAACATAGAATACATGAAGGCTATAAGATTTAGAAATTCTGCAGCAAAATAACAATTATACAGCACAGCATTCTTTCACTGCACCATAATCCTGCGGCATGGCGCAAAATTCCACACGGCTGTAAAAATCGTGGATCTTACTTATGAAGTCTTAAACAAAAATTCTGATCTGTTCATCTTTAATTAATCAATGATTAAATAACCAATGATTAATTAATTAATGATTAAATAAAAAATGATTAATTAATGATTATTTAATTGGTCTGACAAAGAAACTCTCACCTGAATGACATCGAGTATTGTTTCGAGTTCTATGTCTTTGTCGTAGCTCATTGTGTTTCGAAACAATTCCCGCTCTGACATCGCCAACGGACGAAGGCGCGCTGGAAGTTCTGGCACACGAGTGTACCAGTCGACAGTAGCACAGAATCGGTTCTCAACATCAACACCTTCACGTCAAAGAAATTTATCGATAAATTAAACTAACTACATAACAAAGCATTTTTTTAAAAACGAAACAAGAGGCTACCAACAAAGAACTTCTACAGAGCCATTTGTAATCTTGCTCAAAGCATCAGGCAACAGGTCTTACCCGGTACTTATCAAAACTACACTAACGAATGAGCACTTGTTACAGCGCCCTTCAAGATTCCTACTCAGAGGTGCTTCCGACTACAGCGCAAACACTGAATTGAAATTTTACGATGAAGCGCATGAGCAATTGCAAGTGAAGGACTTGCTCAGTTCATGTGTGGCGGCTTGAGACGGATTCGAACCCGCAAACTTCGGGCTCCAAGGCACCGAACATACCCCTACACCATAGCGCCCCCACAGTACATGCATCCAGTTGTTGATGACCAAGGCAGTATTTCAGTCGTATTCATACGAGGGTGGAAGGTGCAGTAAAGACTAGACGGATTAAGTCGAATACACCTTGGATGGATGACTGTCAAAAACCATTTAGTGCACACTCAACCCTCCTTTGCGCATTAGCTAATGAATAGATTTTCTTCCCATGATAGACAATTATTATTATTATTAGCCCATTAAATAAACTTGTAACTATGACACGCACAGCAAAGTATTAAAGGCCATCAAACATGGATATCGCAACATTCGGTGCAAACTTAGTCCTCAATCCGCTTCAAATGACAAATTTCGAACAAATTGCCATA
This sequence comes from Lumbricus rubellus, assembly GCA_945859605.1. Classification (NCBI taxonomy): domain Eukaryota; kingdom Metazoa; phylum Annelida; class Clitellata; order Crassiclitellata; family Lumbricidae; genus Lumbricus; species Lumbricus rubellus. Next base: position 46,774,388 of record OX243816.1, read on the forward strand.
GAGAAATAGCAACAAACTAATGATTCTACTTTTAACGTAATTCAGTTTGGTAACAACTAAACAACGTGACCCTGTGCAGTCAAGCAGAATTTTTTTTAATGTAACTGTTTCATGAAAATGCAGATGACGACGTTGCCACTTACCTGTGTCGTAGAGGCTGACGATTTCTGCAACGTACGCTTTATCTGTGTTATCTGGATCATCGCAATTGTTTATGAGGACAAAATCACCGACGGAAACTCTCAATTCACCCACGAAACAATCACTGAAACAAAACCGAAGGCAGCCGACTGCGATTAATTATAATTATTGATAATTAAAATAGATCAACAATAATCGGTTGATTTGCTATTAAACATCTCAATGCTCTGCTGGTTGTGTTGGGAACTGAATGACTGCTGCACAAATATGTGAGCAACAAGACAACGACGCAACCTAGCTTGCCTGCTTTGTTGTCCCGTTAGGCTAAAGTTCTTGCATAGCATTTTTTATTCAACAGTATTGAAACAAATTACTATAAATTAAATTTAACACAATCGGTTTCAAATCTGCACCAAGTGACAGAATTATCTGGCTCGTCATCGGTTGTTCCTTCGTGCATTAGACACCGGTCGGCGCAATAGAAGTTACTTGCTAGAATTGAACACCGTAATTCTCGTTCAGGGTAAAGGTCATTAGAGCATCGAGAGGCACAGAAGTTCAAAGGGGTTCAAGTTTCAATTCAGTGAGTTTTGGCAACGCAAGTTAAACATAGTGGTGCTGCGATAATTAAATCAATCGTGTATTCGCTTCGGGAATTCAAGTCGCACCCGTTTATTTGCGCACCACATGATCCATAATTATTGTATCGCAATTATTGTTGTGTTCGCACAATGGCGCGACCAGTTAGTGGTTGAAAAAATCAAGAAATGCAAACTTTGATCACTAACTCGTAGTGTGAGACGTCGGATTTTCTGTCGACTGTCTTTCCCTGACCGATCCAAGACACCAATTTAGAAGAAGGCTGCTGAAAATGACTGAGAATGTTTAATTTCGTCATTATTAATTTCCTACAATCATTGACGGTCCTTTGACGGAGGAGGACTTTAACGAATTACCCGCGGTTTCGTGGCATCTAGTCATGGATTATATATCGTCTTGATTCAACACGCTTTCTCTCTTCCATTTATTCATTTCAAGAATTTATATAGCGGCTCTACTTTCCAATGAGAAGCGCTCTTCCGTCAGAGATGTACGCCAACGATGAGGATTTGCAAGATGGCTTAATTTAATCTATTTCTCATAATGTCTAGGACCGTTTTGGTTCCACAAAAACTGGTTTAACGACAAAATATATTTAGTAAAATGAAGTCAGACACTTGGTGGCGCTTTGTATAGTACGCTTGTCGCTAAAATGCTGGTGCATTCTTCTTACATCGCCGATATCAAAGATTGGTGGGCAACAACAAACAATAAGACGAATGAAAACAATAACATTGAAGTTAGATAGCCCAAAACTGAACACCGCGCCCAGATCCCTTTTCACCTTACTTGTGCAGCCACGGATTCGTGTCTCGCCGAGACAGTAAAATTCAATGTGTAGGCCTTCATGGTAGCAGTACGAGCAAAAGGAACAAAGAGGACTCCCTTATCAGCATAGCGGGCATATATTAGTAATCGTGTCCCTATGTTAATGAATGACTGCACTAACTTTATCACTAACCCTAAGTCCCTAACCAACCCTCACGATGCCTAACCTGACCCTAACGATGCCTAACCGACCCTCAAAATGCCTAACCTGAACCTAACCGACCATCAGGACCCCTAAACCTAACCCACACGTCGGTCCCGCTTACCATAGCTAAGCCGCATAGCGTAGTGAGCGATACCCTTGGTTGCTCAGCGTAAGGCAGCATAGTTCTCGGAGGTAAATAATTGGGGCGAGGCCCCGACAATATCGCCATACCAGTCGTATGTATGTATAATTATAATTGCTTACACAGAATCCTGTAGCCTACATTTATTTACATAGCGAGCAGCGTCATTACATTACAGTCAGACTCTAGTTATGGACCTGCAGCCTCCTCTTCCCACTTTAGAAACATCACACTGCCCGTCGCAATACCAAAGATCACTGAGACCTAGCACTCTCCAAAGACCTTTGAAATCTCTGCATACTTTATTCCTTTGAAACGACTCCACATTTTGATATTTGGAACAACTCTAAAAACATGAACCCAGCATCATTTCTTTTTGTGTGCATAAATTTACCACCTACAGAAAATTTAATCATCCATCTCATTAATAACACCAACATTTAAGATTTTACACCAATACACTTTATTGTATTGCCAGACGAAACGCGTGACAATAACACCAAAGATAACGTGTTAATCGCACACGCATGCATTAACCATTCACACATTCAAGGCTGCATTAACTATCCGCATGCATACGTTCCCCTAAGTGTTTACATTGACAACTAACGCATGCAGTATATACATATATTATTTCATCATTTTCATGTCCAAACTCAAACAACAAAAGCGATACATATACATCGTCGACAGCATTTTATCACCTGCCATCTCAACATCGATCATCTCCATACAACGTTACAAATATCCGAATAATGTACAAATGTTCTATTCATGCGTAGAAGTGCAAGCGGCTGAAGATGGAACAGGTTTCGGCAGCAGAAGTACATCAATCGATCAGGCGTTGTTGTGTAGGATGCGGTTGAAAGCTTGGTACGATGATTCCAAATCGTAGACGAGTTGTCGAACCTGCGTCTCTGTCAGCTCATCCGAAGCTTGCATTCCAGCCAATGTCTGCAGCCTGAGCATACAACAATAGTGGCTTAAGTATACAACAATAGCGGCTTAAGCATACAACAATAGCAGCCTGAGCATACAACAATAGCAGCTTAAGCATACAATAATAGCAGCCTGAGCATACAACAATAGCAGCCTAAGCATACAACAATAGTGGCTTAAGCATACAACAATAGCAGACTAAGCATACAACAATAGCAGCTTAAGCATACAACAATAGCAGACTAAGCATACAACAATAGAAGTCATCTACTATTGTTCTATGTATGACTCAAAACTTCTAGACGCTACACCACAGACAATTTTGGATTCATATCTCCCTGCACTGATAAATTCTCAAAGATTTACATTACATATGCACCACAAGCAAGTCTTCCGCTCACAATTACTCGGCACCATTGATTGACAACATTTGGGTCCTTAATAAATCTATATATATAAAAATGAAACTTTCCAATAGTTTGTGTAAAGTGTTCTCGAAACGTACCGCACAGATTGTTTTGAAAATTTCACAAAACCTTCCATTCCTATAAGAGAGTGTCCATTTTTCTTTTTATCCGAAAAAACGCAATATTTTCCACAAAAAGTGAAGTTTGCATTCCGCTCGACCGCCATTTGCAAATTCAAAACCGCACGTTGCCAGATTAATTTTCAGAAACGCCTTGACAATGACTGCGACCATGCAGACGAAACATAAATGAGGTTGCGTGCCGTGACATCATAAGCGATTCGCATAATTATTTTGCGGCCTTTGAGGGAGGAAGGAACGGAGGGGAGGGGGAGGGGGAGGGAAGGGGGAGGGGAGAGTCTTTTCTGCCACAGCAACCCGTGGCCGGGTACAGCTAGTAATAAATAAATTTTAAAAAACAGCCAGTTGTAATAACGCAAATCATTTCTCCGTACCATTCGTTGACTTTAACTTTTCCTTCGAAGTCAGCAGGAAGTAGACTCAGTCGATTCATCGTGTCCATCAGCTCTCGCATGTCCGGATGAATCTGAATCATGAATCACCGCATCAATACAAATTTTATAACTTTCGCCATTGGCTGCATAACTTTACGCTCCCACCCAAAGAACACCATATAGCAAGTATTTTACATAGAAAATAACAAACAAATTTTTTTTTACATGTATGAGTTGCAACTCCAGGGAAGTCCATTCCAAGCAGTCAGAACAACCGCAGAAAATTAACAAAGCACGTGCAAAACAAGTGCACATACAAACAAAACAAAACAAACAAACAAACAAAAGGAACCAACAGCTCGCTATGAGCTGCAGAGTGAAGAGAGTGACAGATACGAGAACCAAAATGGATCGGCCAAGCTCTTGCTAAGGAAGCAGGCGCCGTGCCCAGTTGTCATTACCAAACCTTAGCATAGATGCTATATAGCAGATTCACAGAGGCAAGGGTAGCCAATGCAGGATATCCCACATGTATCTGATACATGGTCAAACTTAGCAAAGCCTCCAACAATCGCTAAACAATGGAACAAAGAGACACAAACTCGTGCCTACCTCATCCATCGCCTTTATCTCCAACTTCAGCTTGTCCATGATCGTAATAAACAACTATAGAAAACAGAAAAATTTAACACAAATAAAAAAAAATATTCCGAGTGAAACAAATTGATATTAACTACATATCATAGCATATGGTCATACCAATTAATGCATCACTGATTAATTAATGAAAACATTAACAACAATGCGTTATTGTGTGTCCAAATCACTTTTGGTACAGGCTCGTCCCAAAAGTGTTAAATATTTACTAATTAATGCATCTACATAATTACATATACCATGCAATACATTCAAGCAGCATATTTCTAGAATTAATATTAATCAATAGGCTTTTAACCATAATATTCACTTTCAGTACATACATAAATAAACACCTAATAATATAAATATTAATACAACAATAAATAACATAAAAACAATTGATTCTCACAGAGACAATGTCCGCAATGCATCTGCTCGTGTTGCCTTTGTCATCCTTGATCGTGATTGGTCGATCCTCTTTGATGCGATCGAGAGCCGCAGCACAGTTGAGCTGAACAGGAAAGAGATTTAAAGATTTCGTTCAACCAAATTCTCAATTTAAAACTTAAAACGTGCATCCCTAAATTATCTTAGAACTGTTAGTGTACTTCAAGAATGATCTCAAGATGCTTAATGTAATGTAATCCAGTCAGTAATTTCTGTAGCATCTCTTACAGCCATAGCCATCAAGCAAAGAATTTTGAGAGCAGTGAGAATGTTGTTCCCACCCACTTTAAACCCTGCACCCTTGCAACGGCATGGCTGTGTTCTATCGCAATATTTAGATATCATCATTGTTATTTTTATTATCAAGGACCCATCTTCTAATCTTATCGCTGACAATTCACATAATTTGCCACCTAGAAACTGGTCTAGAAATCTAACTACGTGGTCATAGCGATTAGTGTTTGATGTTTTCACATTAGAGATTAGTGTTTGATGTTTTCACATTAGAGATTAGTGTTTGATGTTTTCACATTAGAGCTTAGTGTTTGATGTTTTCCCACATACTTTGGACTTTTTGGCGAATTCCTCGATCGAACGATATTCCTCGTCCTGCGCCTGTTTGAAGGCGGCCTTTATCTGAACGAGCAACTTCGAACACGCAGCTGTGTACCTGGAAAAAATAAAAGCGAACACATCACATGACGTTACCAACGAAGGCAATCGTTAGCGAAAGACATCTTAAGTAATTAAGTGTTTTCTTTACTACTCCACTTGCAAATGCACAATGGGATAATAAGAAAACATCGTCATAATAAATCAATGTAATAATTGTTAATAAAAGGTGTAAATTGAATCACAAGTCAAATTAAATGACTATTTAAAATATTAGCATTAAACAAGTCATCTTTAAGGCCTATTGCATTCTGGTGATGAATCCCTAAATGCATGGACAGAAAATAAATAAGGACGGTAGACAAAGGTAAAAAAATGCATACTCTTTCGGCGTAACAGAATCCTTGATGTACGCCTTTTCCAAGCATTGCAGCGTATTGATCAGTGCATACAGGTCGGCTAAGTTGTCATACCTAAATTATGAAAACAACAAACACACACTAAGACACTTACATCAGTAAATGTCAACATCACATCAAGTAATCGTCAGACACATAGAACGATCCGGCATTTACCCAGGGCCAGGACACGGCAGCTGATAGTCAAATTATCATAATTGTGAATTTATATAGCGCCACTTCAAGAAAAACTCCAAAAAAGTGTGTTCACCCTGCACCACAGACAATACGGATTCGAACTTCCCGACCTGAGATGGTTACCAAGTAGGGAACTGGAATAACTTCCTTAACTCGCAAAATTTTGCCTCAGCCTCATAGACTGATGTGTGGTTGGTGGATAGTAGTGCTTCATAAATACACACGTAATAAATTATCAAGTACTCAGTCATCTCTCAGCACTGACTCGACAGCGGATTTGAACATTCATAGCGAAACCTAGTGACGGGTAAGGTAACACAGAAACTGCCAAACTGCCATTTGAGCTAGCGGTGTTCTCGCTATTGTGCACTTACTTCTCTCGTTCTCGTGCGGTGCGGTAAAGTTTGACTTCCTGCAAGACATCAAAGAGAAATTTAGTTAACTCCAAAGCCTTTCATTGATATGTAGCAACAAATTTTTATCAATATTAATTCATTATTGAGTTTTTACATAACGCACCTTCAAAATAATCTATCCAGAAGTGCTCCCAATCCAACAATTGCTAGATGAAGCACATTTTAAATTCGAAAGGGTGTAACCTCTAGGCACCATGCAGACTTGCGGAACGCAACAGGGAGTCCATTCCAGGTTTTAAGTCCAGCCACCGAGAAATAGCATCGCTGCATTAGTGGAGAAAAATAATGCCTTGAATGGAAGAGATTAAATGGAGACAGACAGACAGAAAGTAATTATCAGAGTAGCAAATAGTTATCACTATCATTAATGTCAACAATATTATAGAAAATAAAATTTACGTATATCAATATTACAATTATCACCATTAACATATATCATTATAATTAATATTAAAAAGAACAAACTGATTCTTTATTTTTTAAGCACATTATTATATATCATCACAAACATACGTATCAGATTTCCTGGTAACCTTAGAACTTTATATGAATTATTATTTTTTGCTACAGTTTCACTTAAAGTTAACAGCAAATGACACCTTGTGGATTATGAAAATGTCACTTCAGATGCCATCATTACTTACTTCGTACAACTCTGGTCTGTTGGACTCTGAAAGAAAAAAAGAAAGAAATCTTCACATAATAGATTAAACTATGAAAATCAGCACAGAAAATGTATCGAAACTACCTGCATTAGAGATGGCTCTTACATAGATCACAAGTCTTCTAAACCAAGTGCTGTAAACCCTGTTATGTTATCCTAACCTTGGTCGATAATGTGAAAGAATCTCAAGACAGGTTGACTCCCAGATATAGCAGCTAAAGACTTAGTGGGTAGCCTAAACACAGAGAACACTCTTAGAATTCAAGTAAACACTGAGCACTAACTAAATCACACGACTTGGAACCAGTATTTAGTCTTGTTTTTGCAGTCGACAAAAAATGTCACAAGTTTGCACAGAAATATGTCCTACCCTATCTTGTACACTTAGGGCTGCCAACTTTTGACTTTGCCATTCCGGGACGCCCGCAGCCACTTGATGGGCCATTACCAATAGGCCTGTAGATCTACTTGTCCACATAAATGGAATACACAATTATGCCAAGAATGTTGCTCATGTTCGAAATGTGGGGACCACGTGCACTTCTACAGTCTACTGAAATACCGGTAGTCATCAATAGTAAACATCAAAAGATAGGCCTAAGTCTGTTTTAATATCTGAATCGATTTCAAGAAGAAAACGGTTAATAAATTCCAGTGCCGGTAATCCTTATCAGGCTTATAACGTGACGTCTATGAGTACAGCATGAGCAAAGTTCATAGGCTTATAATATTAGGCCTAGGCTATATACGCAAATTGGATACCCGGTAAGTCTGGATCTGCGGCGACAGATCAGAACTTGTAAGAGCAGAATTTGTATGCCTACTTCTGCCGAGTTGCTGACATTTTAAGTACGGTAGCTTCATCTCACTGCGTAAAAGTCATAGAACGTACTTAGGCTAGCACCTATCATGCTAACATTTAGGCTATTTTCGACAACATTTCAGCAAGATCAGAGCCTATAGGCGCTCAGGCAATTGCGATTAATAGATTATAGGTTGTTCATTATGCTGAAAACTGTATTGTTAAAAGCGTCAGAAATTGGAATAGCCTACATGACCGACTTAAATGCCTATTTATGACAAAAGTGAAACAATTGAGTTTCAGACTTTCAGTGATCCCCAAAGTTTTAAAGACTTAATTGAATCTAGCGCTTCCAACATACAATCCTGAGTGAACGTCAGACCTCATCGAATTCCGGGACAATATAGGGTCAGCCCGGGACAATAGGGCCGATTCCGGGACTGTCCCGGCGAATCCGGGACGGTTGGCAGCCCTATGTACACTTGGCTTATTCGTCATCACTAGTATATGACGCCAGCCATTTGGCGACGATGGGTACGAATAAATGTCATCAGTGTCATCGTCATGTCCAGCGCCTCACTCAGTTTGTTTGTTTGTTTGTTTGTATGTGCACTTGTTATAGCGCCCCTTCAAGCTCTCTACTCAGAGGCGCTCCCGATGCAGAGCGGACACTGCATCGGAGTTTCACGCCGAAGCGCTGAGCAATTGTAAGTGAAGGACTTGCCCAAGGTCCTTACGCGGCTTGAGGGTGGATTCGAACCTCGGACCTTCCGGCTCCAAGGCAACGACGCCACCACTAGACCACCGCGCCCCACAGTGTCAGTCCTAGTGATGTCATTATGTCCATATTAAGATTTATTCACAATCCAAAACTATCACGGTTTCGACTACTTTATGCTGGATAAAAACCTCGCCAGATTATCTGCTTCGATGAATCACGATTTAACAACTTTTAAAATTAGTGACAGTAACTGTTGTTGTTGTCTTACTCATTACACACAACTTCCCGATACGTTACGTTTTATTTTAAAACTACAATTCCGCCACAATTTTTCAATAATCTGAGTTTCACCTCGATTATTTGGTCCAGAAGGTGTGTGAATTGAGGCAAACATGATGCGGATTATTTAGAAATAGCAAAAATTAAAATTAATTAGAGTGCTGGTCGATCCAAAATTATTACTTCATCATAGAATATAAAATAACAGAAGCAAATATTCCTGATGCAAAATTAAATGACGTCATTTTTATAGTGAAAGTAAAATTAGCGCCATCTGTCAGTTGAGGTAATTAAAATGCGAATATCGGTGCGTAGTCTATAGTGTTGTGCGTAGGTCGCAAAGGTTTGTCAGTCACTCATTCAATTGAGTAAAGCGGGGAGGAGACCCGACCGACGACTCCAATTGGAGCGTAGACTCGGAACCGACCTGGGCTGGCGAACCAAAGTCCACCGTGCCCACCTTCTCGTGGTGCGACCTGTTAGTAACCTTTCCGTATACATGGAAGGGTGAACGAACGGGCACGGATGGCAAACGGGGGGAAGGCAATGGCAAACCCAGGGCCGTGTTTAACATAGGTCCATTCGGTGCGGTGCACCGAATGCCCCTGAGTCGAGAGTTTTCTTGCTATTGGCCAAAATGTCTTTTGCGAGTTTCAGTGTTACTTAAACCTTTAGTAAAACCAGTAAGTGTAAGAAAACATTAATTTCACTAAGTTCACTGACGTTGCATGCTTGCTTACTGATCCGCCACAGCCGACAAACCACGTAGGCTAGGCTATTGAAGAGCGGATTTATGAAAAACTACTGATTATCTAAGACTGTCGAACGTCACTTTGCCCCTACTGTAACACTTTGCACCGACATTCGAAGAACCTTAAACACGGCCCTGGGCAAACCACCCCTTATCTTCTGCCAAGAAAATAGTCATGGTGTAAATACGTGAGCAGGGAAACAAAGAAAAGACTGGTAAGAGCACTGATCTTCCCAGTCGTCCTATATGGATGCGAGACATGGACAAAGACACGGGATATGGAAAAGAAAATCAACGCGTGTGAGATGTGGATTTGGAGAAAGATGCTAAGGATTTCATGGACGGAGAAGAGAACTAACGAATCGGTGCGCGCGGAGCTCGGAATAGAGAGGGAGGAGACACTGCAGCAAACAGCAACTTGGAGGAAATTGAGCTACTTCGGCCATGTGATGAGATCTAACGGTTTGGAAAAGGAGCTGATGACGGCATGCGGTGAGGGACGGAGAAGATGCGGAAGACCAAGGAAGAAATGGTTGGATGAAGTACAGGAAAAGTCTGGCATGAGACTGGAGGAACTAAGAGAGGCGACTAGGGAGAGGATCAACTGGAGAAGATGCACCAGGGCTTTCGCCAGAGCTCCAGTAGCTGACGGCACCAGGTGACCAGATGTGAGTCTATAATAGCGCCGCCATGGTGTTGCTGTTCTGACTTAGAGTCAGTGCTTTTTGTAGCATTTTATGACATCTACAGCAACTGTAACAATTCTTGTTTTTAGTTTTACGGGGTCCCGTTTGGGCCGTTTTCAACCCTATCTGAACGTTTATTTTAAAACATAGAGCTTAAAAGATTCGATCTTTTCATAAAAGAATTATCGGCTAGGTATATAGGCCTGCCTAAATCCTTAATTCACTCAGGCTACCACACTATTGCGGTTTCTCTTACGCTCTTATAGCGGGGAACCCAACCACGATCTACCATCTGACGTGCCAGTCCCAAGTCTGGAAAAATGGGGAGGGAAACCGCTAAGATCTAGGCCCTTAAACTAATTCTCATTTCTTTAAAAATATCTTATTTACATAAAATTACATATTATAATTACCGGACCCGGGATATAGCTACGGGAGTTGTGTCTATATATATAAGAGCCTATTCGTAGGCTCTTACCTTTAAGGTGTCTTAGGTCTCTTAGGTGGCGGTAAAAGATGTTAATTAAATCATGGGGTGAGCGAAATAATAATATTCGTTTAAAATGATTCAATCTGACAGACCGCAAAATGATTACAGGTAGGCCTACAGGCTATACGAAATCGGATATACGGCCCACTATAGCACGACACGCAGGTCGGCTTTACAGCAGTGGATTCGGTAGTTTAACAGTAATGGCCTAAGTGCTGGATCACTCTTGGTTCGGCCAAGCCAGAAGTGGGAAGGGCTATCTTATTTTCAGCAAAGCCCGAGTCAAGCAACACAACATAAAGCTCCAATGGCAGCTAACAGAAACTTTTATAAATTAATGGCCTGTCTGGCTCGAACCCGGGTTGCGTGGATGACTCTCAGTTTAACGACCAGCGCTCTCTCAACTGAGCTACGAACTCCTCTGTGTATGTATGCATAGGCATAAGTGCGTGCGTGGGTGAGTGTGTGCGTGCGTGTGTGGATGTATGTGTGTAAGTGTGTGTGTATGTGTGTGTGTGTGTATGTAAGCGTGCGTGCGTGTGTGTGTGTGTGTGTGCGCGTGTGTAATTGTGTGTGTAACAGTGCAAATGTGAGCGTGCTTTAGCGTTCACAGAGACATCTCACGCATCCAACGCAGTCCACAATAATACATAGTTATTATACTACAGCCGCAGAATAGTTTTCCGTCGCATTACAACTAAGCAGACGTTCAGTTTTATGTTTGGGATCATTGGAGCGACGCATCATCTGACACGTGGTCTGCATCCAGCGACGTGCGAACAATAACCCAAACGTCACCGCCGATGACTCATCACTTACAGCTCTACAAGGAAACGCAGAGACTCCTCCTAGAAAGCCCGGTGGCCGCCACCCGCTCGCCGCTCAACCTCTTTGTCTCATTGTCGACTATGGGCGCTCTTCACGATTGCTCGGGCTGCACTCGGAGCATTACTCCGCCGTGACGTGTAACAACAGCGAGCGGGCTGGTCGTGTCTTCTGCAGTCGTAACCGTATGATGATAATTTCAAGATTCGAAAAGTGGTGCAGGAAATTTGAGCGCAGGGCACGATGTTGTTCACGAGCAATGCGTCTTGTCAGTGGACCTCAGCATAACCTGGAGGTCGAGGCTCACTTTTATCAGTTTTCTGCAATTTCAGGAGGCCAGAAGGGAGCAGAGGGCAGATAATCTGTAAGGCCATCGGCTTCAACCTCATTCAACTCTCTCGCTCCACTCGGAGTCTGCTCCGAACATGCCCGGAACAGCAGTGGGATGCACCCTCTGGCATCCTTGACGATGCAGACGGCGGCAGATGTTCGGTACACACAGACGGATGAAGGCTTTGCTTTGCGCAATAATTCCTCTGCTTGTGACGATGTGGAGGAGGTGGTGGTGATGGTGATGGCGGTGGTCTTGAAATGAAAGGGGAATTTAGTTTCAAATCAAACTCACAGAACTTAAATATCTCTGGTCGGATAAGAAGGGGGTAGTTAGAAGAACACAGAAAAGGTTTCAACGAGCGACGCACTGGCGGGAAAGAAGTTCGTCTGGTCAGGTAACTACATGTATTATAGCAGACGATATGATACGCATTATGATTTGCTATAGACAAACGTTTTAAATACTTGCATCTGCCAATGCAAACATCTAATTGCATTATTGCTATAATAGGCTATTGCTATTATTAGTAATGTTATTGTTAATGTTATGGTTATTGCTATTTCTATTATTGTGTTTATTATTGTTATTATTGTTATTATTATTATTATTATTGTTATTATTATTATTATTATTATTATTATTATTATTATTATTATTATTATTATTATTATTATTATTATGATAGAAGTAATAGTAATAATAGGCAATAGTTTCATCGATTGAGCAAATGCTCGCGTTAAACACCTTTGATTTCTAGTTACGGAAAATATATTAGGACAAGAGTTGAACCGTTCATCGAAAATTTCTTAACTAATAGAACATTAAGTTAAAGTTGGGGATCAACTATCTAATAAATTACTCCAACAAAATGGCACCCCTCAAGGGTCAGTAATATCCCCCTTACTGTTTCTTTTAATGATTAATGACATACCAACAGGCCCCAATGGAGTCAATCTGTCGCTTTTTGCAGACGATAGTGCGGTTTATATGGGCCACAGAAAGATAAAAGTTTTAATAGACAACATTCAACAAACAATTGAAACGATACACAAATGGTGTGAAGAAAATGGTTTTAAAATATCAATAGCAAAAACAGTAGGTGTCCTATTTACAAATAAAAGGCATATACCCAATATTAATATTAAAATCGGCAAAAATACTATTAAAATGGAAAATAAGGCCAAATTTCTAGGAATGATATTTGATAGAAAGCTCAACTGGAAAGCACATATAGATTATATAGCAGACAAATGCAAGAAAAGGATAAATCTTATGAGAGCAGTCTCAGGATATAACTGGGGGGCATCTAAAAAATCTTTATTAGCAATATATAAGGCATTAATTAGATCAATCTTAGATTATGGAGATGTGGCTTACGCATCAGCATGCAAGTCACATTTGAATAAAATTACATCCATACAAACAGAAGCTTTGCGCCTGTGCTGTGGAGCACCGAGGGGAACAGCAGCCTCTGCTTTACAAAATGAATGCGGAGAGATGCCCCTGTATCTAAGAAGAAATCATAATTCAATTAAAATGGGAATAAAAATAATAGGAAGTAAGGACCACCCCTGTAAAACAGCCGTACATGACCATTGGACTAATACTTTTAGAACAGCAAAAGATAAAAATCAGTCCTTAAAATACAGAATAAATGACTTTTTATTAACATTTAATTCACCTGTTGTTGGACCATCTTTTCCCCCATCCCCACCCTGGACCAATAAGAAAATAACTATTGACACTAGTCTAAAAAAACAAATAAATAAGAAAGCAGATAATCCTGAATATTTAAAATTAATGGCGCTTAATCTAATATCGCAATATGAAAGCTACACACACATCTACACAGATGGGTCCAAAGCGGACGCCGTCACGGCTGCTGCATTTACAGTTCCAAATTTAGACATAGATAAGAAATTTAAACTGTGTGATAACTCCAGTGTTTATGCAGCAGAACTAACTGCACTAAAGGAAGCAATAATATGGATTATAAATTTTACTGAAGACCAAGACAACCTTAAATATGCCATTTTTAGTGACTCACTAAGCGTGTTAACTTCGATTAAAAAGGGTAAATGCAACTCCCGACCTAACTTATTTAATGAACTGCTGGAACTATTAAATAAATTAGTACCAGATAAGATAACAATAATTTGGATACCAAGCCATGTAGACATAATGGGAAACGAAAGAGCAGATAAATTAGCAAAGGAAGCGCTAAACCTAGATAACGTAAACTCCACGGATTACCTAGAGCTAGACGAAATTAATAGCTTAATTAAACCCTACATAGTAAATAAATGGCAAGCAGCATATGATGGAGATAGCAAAGGTCACTTTTATAAGAATATCTGCCCTATTGTAAATACTAACAACAAGTTTATAGACCCAATGAGTGTTGAACTTTATAAGTGGCGCTATAGTAACGACTATGTTGACTCTACTGTTGTGTAGTCGGATGTTCTTGTTCCTTAGTTCTTGACTAAGCTTCCGTGCAAGGAGGTCTAATGGCGTTTGAGTTCTGAGACATTTCTTTTATTAATCATATTAAATCTCTTATCTATAAAGATCATCAGCTTCGTTTCTTAACAGGTTATGGGCCCAGTGCACAAGATGATCTCAAAGAGTAAAAGAGTTTAGGATGCGATACTTTAATAAGGAAAATCCGGTCAACTACGCGGTAAAGCGTGACATGTGACTGTTCTCTTCGTCGTGACAGAAATGCAAGAGTCAGTTGTTTATTTCTTTTCTCCGAAAGAATAAAGATGACGGATAAAGGTAAAATCGCAAAGTTGAATAATCAGAACTATCAAACGTGGAAGTTTAAAGTTGAACTCCTGTTAATTAAAGAGGATTTGTGGGACACTGTCATTAAAGAAACTCCTAATCCTATTACGGAAGCGTGGCAAAGTAAAGATGGAAAAGCACGAGCCACGATAGGCTTGTTAGTTGAAGATAATCAACTTCATCTAATAAGAAAGCAAACTACGGCAAAGGGTTCATGGGAAGAACTGAAAAAGTATCACCAAAAGGCAACACTGTCCAGTAAAGTAAATTTATTAAGGAAACTGTGTGCATTAAAGTTAACAGAGCATGGCGATATGCAAAACCATCTTGCAGAAATGGAGAATTTAATCGACCAGCTAACTTCGTTGGGTGAAACGTTGGCAGAGCATTTAACAGTCGCTTTCTTTCTCAGTAGTCTTCCAGAAAGTTATGGGACACTGATTACAGCATTAGAAAGCAGACCTGAAGATGATTTGACTGTGGAATTAGTCAAAGGAAAATTGCTTGAAGAGTCTGCAAGAAGGACAAGTAATTTCGCAACACATAAAGGACAAGAATTAAAGGCTTTAAAGGCAACAAAACCTGAAGCAAACCCTAAAGAATCTCGCACATGTTTTTTCTGTAAAAGGCCTAACCATATAAAAAGAGATTGCAGAAAGTACATTCAGTGGAAAGAAAGAAACGCAGACCATGTGGCAAAAACATTGAGAGAAAATTTCATTGAAGAAAAACATCCAGAAAAAGTAGCACATACATGTCTTAAAGCATACGACAAAGACATCAGTTGTATTTGGCATGTTGACTCAGGTGCAACAACACACATGTGTAGTAACAGAAATTTCTTCTTGAACATTAACAGACAGTATAAAAGTGAAGTTTTTCTCGCTGATGGTCGGAAGATTCAAACTGCAGGAAGTGGTGAGGTAATGATTAATTTCATAAAGGAAAATGGAGAGATACATGTTGCAAAATTGTGTGAAGTCTTGTACGTTCCACAATTGAAAGGAAATTTACTATCAGTAAAGAAACTTGTCAATAAAGGTTGTGAAGTGGTTTTCAAAGAAAACAAATGCATCATAATAAAGGATGGAGAAACAATAGCAATTGCAGATGACAAAAATGATTTGTTTGAAGTGAGGATCTCTGAACAAACAAATAAAGTAAAGCAAACCCATATTGCACAGGTTGCACAAAGTTGCACAGGTTGCATACACGTTTGGCACAACAGAATGGGACACAGAGATTCAAAAGCTATACAGAACATGGTGAATCAGAATAAAGTATCAGGGATCGTCATCAAGCCGTGAAAATTCTCAGGTGTATGTGAATGTTGTATTGAAGCAAAGATGACAAGAAAGTCTATCCCAAAGAAGTCAGATTCCAAGTCAGCTGAAATTCTAGACTTAATACATACAGATGTCTGTGGACCAATGCAGACAACAACACCAGGTGGGAAAAGATATTTCATGACGATGATTGATGATCACAGTAAATATACAGAAGTGTATTTATTGGCAAATAAATCTGAAGTACCTGACAAAATTCAAGAGTATGTCAAGCATGTCCAGACAAAATTCGGTAAAACACCGAAAAGAATTCGTTCAGATAGAGGAGGGGAATACACAGCCGAAAGGTTACAGAAATTCATGAAGAGTGAAGGAATTCAAGCTGAATTCACAACCCCCTATACACCGCAACAGAATGGTTGTGCTGAAAGAAAGAATCGGTATCTTACTGAGATGACAAGATGTATGTTAAAGGATGCAGATCTACCGCTAAAATATTGGGGCGAATCCATTATGACAGCGAATCATTTACAGAACAGATTACCAGTTGAAGGTATTGAAGGCACTCCTTTTGAAAGATGGAACAAAAGGAAACCAAATCTAAGCTACATAAAGAGATTCGGATCAAAAGCTTACGTAGCAATTTCAGCAGAAAAAAGACAGAAATTGGATGACAAAGCCAAGAAATTAACTTTTGTAGGTTATGAAAAAGGTACAAAAGGTTACAGACTACTAGATGTGAACACGGACAAAGTGTACATTAGTAGAGATGTGATATTTCTTGAGACTGATCCACATTTATCGGAAGTGAGTGATTCAGACATTGATGTTGAAGAGAAGTCATCAAATTCAGACTTTGATGATGAAATTGTTCAATTTCCAACACACAAATTACCAGAGGAGGTAATAATTCAACAGGATACAGAAACTACAGACTCACAGGTAAACTTAAGGAGATCAGAAAGAGTTAACAAAGGTAAACAACCTGAAAGATTAATTGAAACAATTAATAAAGTAACAATGGTTGAGTCAGAACCAAAAAATTATAAGGAAGCAATATCTTGTAAACAGCAACAATCCTGGCGGAAAGCTATGGATGAAGAAATGAAATCCCTTAATGAAAATGGAACATGGATCTTAACAGAACTACCTGAAAACAAAACAGCAATTGGTAGTAAATGGGTTTACAAAATCAAAAGGGATGAAAAAGGAAATATAACAAGATATAAAGCACGTTTAGTTGCACAAGGATATTCTCAGAAATTTGGAGAAGATTATGATGAAGTTTTTGCTCCTGTGGCAAAACCATCAACATTGAGAACTATCTTGACTATAGCAGGAATTAAAGGCATGACGGTAAAACACTATGATGTGGAAACAGCTTACCTGAATGGAGATTTATCTCATGAAGTGTACATGAAACAACCTGATGGATATCAGAAAGGCGCTGCAGAAGTTGTCTGTAAACTGGAAAAGAATTTATATGGACTCAAGCAAGGAGCGAATGAATGGAACAAAAAGCTCAATGAAGTACTTATCACTAATGGATTCAAGAAAAGTGATAATGATCTATGTCTATATTCAAAACAGTACGATGATGGATGGATTTATATTTCAATTCATGTGGATGACTTAATTGTGGCAGCAACAAAAGTTTCAATGATCAAGGACTTTGAAGATCTTATGAATGAAACTCTGGTTATGAAAGACCTGGATGATTTATCGGAACTAAATATCATTTTGTTCGATAAATGTACAGAAATAAGGAACTAGACATTAAGACTTAGTATTGTCCTAGTGAACATATGATAGCTGATCTCTTAACCAAACCTCTAGAAGCAGTTAAAACTAGGAAGTTTACTTGTGAAATTGGGTTAAATTGAGAGAACAGTATATTTTGTTATTAGGATAAATTAGTCGTTAAGGAGGGGTGTTGAACTTTATAAGTGGCGCTATAGTAACGACTATGTTGACTCTACTGTTGTGTAGTCGGATGTTCTTGTTCCTTAGTTCTTGACTAAGCTTCCGTGCAAGGAGGTCTAATGGCGTTTGAGTTCTGAGACATTTCTTTTATTAATCATATTAAATCTCTTATCTATAAAGATCATCAGCTTCGTTTCTTAACAATGAGACAAAAGGAAGTGCAAATAAGCCGACTGAGATTGGGTGTGGTAAATTGCAACAGTAGATTATTTAAATTCAAAAGACATCCATCAGGATTGTGCAATACCTGTCAAGTTACTGACTCAATAGAACATATGCTTCTAGAATGCAGTAGAGAAAATATATCTAACATATTAAAAAGCAGATGTGACATGTATAAACAGGAATTTAACCTAAAGAGTCTTCTTGATATAGGATGTATCCAAAATACAGTTTATAACCTTGTTATCAGCATAAACAAAGGAAAAGTACTTTAGCTAATATTATACCATAATAAGTAACCTATTCACTTGTTTTAAAATAAACACCTATTGAAATTGATGTTTAATACTGTAACAATATGCTGGAAAAGCGTCACTTGATATGTGTATACATTTAAAAGTTTTAACAGCTATAGACCAGTAGCCTCTGTGCTCATTGGCTGCCGTTGAATATGAAAATTGCGCATAAACCGTCTGTGGCCAAAGGGCTCTTAAAATGTATAATGTGTTTGATCCAATGAATGTAACTTCAGAAAACCATTCATAATCACTGTTAATATTTAATAACAACTTGTAAATTGTAAATATGTGAATAATCTGCATAAATTGTAAACATGTTTAATTAAGGAAAAAAAATATATATTTAAAAAAAAAAAAAAAAAAAAAAAAAAAAGAGCCGATTACGGCCACCAAAGGAAAACTAAACTTGAATTTCTTTTGGAAGAGGAAAGTGGAAAAAAAGAGCCGCAAAAGGCAAAAAAAAAACAAAAAAAAAAAAAAACAAAAAAAAATCCACAGAGAAACAGAAAAGATCCCAAAGAGGACAAGTATCAACATTACAGCGACAAATATTAAAAGACGTTAACGGCCTTCGTGCCATACAGCGTCGTTAAACAGAGGAATAACTAAACTAACGTTCATTGAATTCATTCTTCTTAAGTCTACAGTAAGGTCCGTTCTGCGACAGTGTTATTATAATGATCCAGCTTTGGATTTTTAATGACGACACAAAACTATAAACGCATGCATTATTAATTTAAGTTTATGCTGAACTGTGTTCTCTGTTTCTTCGGATTTTCATCGGGCATCTCCATTGCATTCCGAATGTTGTCCACGGTTCACATTGATGTGACATTCAATATTGGTTTCATGCGAAATTGTGTATACATGTAAATGCCAATATTCGTGAATTAGCTGGTGCGTTGTGCTTGACTCGAGTGGCGCTTTAGAAGTTTGGAGATTAGTAAGATTACGCTCACGATTTCCGTTATGCTTACTCTTTAGAAACAATTAGTTTGGTATAAATAGGATTTTGTTATGTTAAATTATATGGAATTAGTTTGATATGATTTTACATGTCAGTGTAGGCTATTCTCATGTAGGCTATAAGGCCTACTATTATAATAGACTTATGAGTGCAATGTGTAGGCCTAGGCCTATTGCTTTTCGTTTTCCCAGGTTTCTTCAACGACTTTGAAATCGCTTTTCGCCCTCATTGATGTCGGTTATATTATTTTATATACCATTTGTCGCACGAAAACCCATTTTGTCCAATACATACAAACATCGGATTCTCCAAAGATCAGATTAAACAAACCATACGTTCTCCGGCTCTGCTGAACTTATACTCGAAAGATGGCGCCACTAATGGCGACGTCTGAAGTTCCGTGATATTCGGTAGAGGCGCCACTTGTCGCGAAGTGCTATCGCCTTAAAATTCATCGAGCTTCAAGCTTGTCGCTGCTTCTGTCTATTTGCATCGGCTGCAACTGTCTTGGGGCATCCTTCGATCAACCGCATCTTGTGGAGGAGGATTCAGAGGAGGACGCCGGAAGTAAGGAAGGAAGGAAGGAAGGAGTGGAGAGAGGGAAGAAGGAGGAAGGAGGATTAATTCTGATTAATGCATCGATTGCAGCAGTTGTTTCTCTGTCAAGCCTTCGTCGTCGTCATCTTCTTCATCATCGCTGCTCAGCTAATTATTGTCGCATCAGCGAAACTCACCTGGGCCGAATACACTACAGGTAGGATTTCATGCGACAGCATATACACGTGCATGCAGACACACGAACGCACACACACATTCGTACACCTACACATACAGACAAGTACGAAGACATAATAATTATATACAAATATACATAAGGCGTAACAAAAACATTGTTGTGTTTCCGGTAACCCGACCGACCCATTTTTACGGCCGCGACTCAAATATTAAAAAAAATTTTTTTTCCCAAACAAATTTTTTTCCCCAAAAAAATCTAATTTTTTTCAAAGATTTTTAAAAAAACATTTGTATTGACATAACATAAGAGACGTCAACAAAATGAAATTAATAGGACTGTTTCTAGAGCAGTTTTAGGTGCAGACAGTCGGGAAATAGGTAGTTTATACTTGCTCAGAACACGTACTTTGTTTCAGCGTGCAAAAAAGACTAGTAAGGTATACTTTTTCGGATAGTCACTGCATAAAAATATTTTACCAAAATAAAAACATTTTCCGACCTACCTACCCAATTTTTTTTAGCTCTGTTACCGGAAACACAACATTTTTTAGGCCTTATTAATTATAGATCCGTATCTTTTCAGAGTAGATCACTATCTCTCATGCACACACGCGCACACAACACACGCACACACGCATACAAACACACACACACGCTCTCTCTCTCTCTCTCTCTTTCTCTCTCTCTCCCTCTCTCGCTCGCTCGCTCACTCACTCGCTCACTCACCCACCAACCCACCCACCCACTCACTCGCTCGCTCACTCACTCACTAAGACTTAGTGCAATGTATGTTTGTAGTCTACCTGCAAGACTCTTGTCGCTGTCTCTCGACCATCCCATCCATTCCTTGCCAACCCTTCACTATCGATCCTCATCCTGACAGATCCGCTGGCTTCATCTTCCTCTCCCGCGATCCTCTCTCCTCCTCCTCCTCATCCTCCTCATCCATCATTCATCGTGAGGAACTGCACTGTCTGCTGACCATCCGATCTCCTCCTCGGATGCAAGTCCATATCCAGCTTGAGTCCGTTGATCTGCCGATGATATCCGGAACATGTCGTGGAGCAATCCTTCAGATCTACGATGGACCATCTGTCGATGATCTGAAGCAGCAACTCGTCGGTCAGACATTGTATTCTATTGTATTGTGTTGTGTTGTACTGTGTTGTATTGTATTGTGTTGTATTGTGTTGTATTGTTTTTGTTGTATTGTTTTTTGTATTGTATTGTGTTGTATTGTATGGTGTTTTATTGTATTGTATTGTATTGTATTGTGTTGTATTGTAATGTATTGTGTTGTATTGTATTGTATTGTGTTGTATTGTATTGTGTTGTATTGTGTTGTATTGTATTGTGTTGTATTGTATTGTGTTGTATTGTATTGTATTGTATTAATGGGATGCGCAGGAGGGTGGATGATTTGGGGTGGGGGATGAATGGGTGTGTGGATCGATGGATGAATGAAAGGGGGGGGAGTAGATGGGTGATGAGTGAATAGATTTGTGGGAGTTGTTGATAGATGGAGGGGCGACTGAGCATGAAGATAAATTAACGAAAATACATGGTTTGAATTTTGAAAGGATGTAACTGGAATAAAGTTGAATTGAATTTTATCGGCTTAACTTAATTGCATTGTATTTGAATTGATTTCATTTTGATTATTGTCTCCCACTTCCACTTCTTCCTCTTCTTCTTCCAGGCGTCTGTGGTTCTGCTCTTCCTCTCCAGCGAGGTTTCTCATCGACCGGAAGTGAGCTGACGTTGTCATATCGTCAAGGACCGGAAGCAGTTGGAGGCAACAAGTCTTTCAATGTCACCTTCACTTACTTTACGACGAGAAAATCAGGTGAGAATTTTTCAGCGGTCAGATTATAATTGTATTCTATTTGTATTGTATAGTATGTATACCTGACCTTTTATGAAGCGCTTCTCATAGAGAGGAGGAGGAGGAGGAAGAAGAAGAGGAGGATGATAGAGGAGCAAAAGGAATAGGAGGAGGAGAAGGAAACGGAAGGGTGAGTTATTGTTTTTTCCCATTGTTTCTTTGGTTTTTTAACTTTTTTAAAATGTACTTTTCTGGTCGGTTGTTGCATCATGTGAATAAAATGTATACAATGTTGTTCAATGTAGGTTGTCGTGAGACTGAGTTCCGTTGTATCGGAGGTCATTTCGGATGCGTTTCCGGTCAGCTGACGTGTGACGGAGTCGACAACTGTGGCGACGCATCCGACGAATCGAGTGACTACAACGCTTGCGGAAAGTACTCACCATCATGTACGATGTCATTGCATATAATTAATTGCATATACTTGTATTATACCTGGTAATAGTTGTATTGTATTGTATTGTATTATTACGACCATTTATGAAGCGCTTCTTGCAGCAAAATCCTGTAAGAAGTGCTCAGAGAGAGAGACAGAGACAGAGACAGAGACAGAGAGACGGAGACAGAGAGACAAAGACAGAGACAGAGAGATAGAGAGACAGAGGCAGAGAGACAGACAGACAGACAGAACCAGACAGAGAGAGAAAGACAGAGTTAAACAGACAGACACAGAGACACAGGCAAACTGCAAACAGACAGATAGACAGAGACAGACAGACAGGCGGATCGAGCTGATGGTGGAAACCATTCGATAGAGAGAACCCTATGCAGCAGATGGCTATATCTGGATTGAGACATGGTTCTTCTTCTTCTTCTTCTTCTTCTTCTTCTTCTTCTTCTTCTTCTTCCTCCTCCTCCTCCTCTTCTTCTTCTTCTTCTTCTTCTTCTTCCTCTTCCTCTTCCTCTTCCTCTTCCTCTTCCCCTTCCTCTTCCTCTTCCTCTTCCTCTTCCTCTTCCTCTTCCTCTTCCTCTTCCTCTTCTTCTTCTTCTTCTTCTTCTTCTTCTTCTTTGTCTTCTTATTCTTCTTCTTCTTCCTCCTTCTCCTCCTCCTGCTCCTCCTGCTCCTCCTGCTCCTCCTCCTCCTCCTCCTTCTCCTCCTCTTCATCTTCCTCTCTTTCCTCCTCCTCCCCGTCCTGTGCTCTACAAAATGATGTTGCTCTTTTCTCCGTGCAGCCAACCCAGCCGTCGGTGGGTCAGTGGGGGTCCTTGTGGTCCTCGCCGTCTTTGGTCTTCTCGTTGGTCTCGGTCTCTATGGAGCCAACAAAAGGACCCAGACCAGGGCCACTTCCTGCCTACAACTTCCGGTCTCCGAAGCGACCAATCAGATGTCGGCGTCATCTGCTGACGTCATCAGAACGTCACCGGAACTGAGTGTCGCTCAGGTATTATACTGCTCACCTTATTAAGCACACATTTGCATATAATTATTATATACATAATCTTGAAATATATATCTGTTTATATGTTTACTGAATTATATATATATGTATTTATATATATATATATATATATAATATATAATATATATATATATATATACAATTATATACTCGAATCATTATTACACAGGTGTTTGTCACAATTCAACATTTCATATTATAGTATATTATTATTTATGGAGTTGCATTATGCATATACAATTATATATAGGCATATATATATATATATATATATCATTGAGGTTTATTTCTATTTGAATATAATATATACATATATACAGGATACCTGAAATGACGGGTGTTTTTATGCTTTTGACTATACATGCAATCAGAATGGCCAAAGTCTTTTGTCGTGCACCTGTGGCATTATACCTGGATGATGCAGGGGTGGGGTGAGTTGGGTGGGGTGAAACCACAGTGAGCTTTCGAATTGAGAGAAAGGAGGTGGCAAAATCTGTGAAAAGCACTGAAAACATAGCAATATCAGAGGATTCGAAGGTGAAAAACCAGTCAGGTCGCAAATAATATAATGGGCATTGTTCAATGTTCAAATCGATTGTTATTGACGAGTTTTTATTTAGTGCCATTCGTGATGATGATGAGGTGGTGATGATGATGGCGGTAACGACGACGACGACGATGCTGCTGCTGATGATTATCATAACACTACTACTACTGCTGCTACTACTACTGCTACTTCTACTGCTACTGCTGCTGCTGCTACTGCTGCTGCTCCTAATACCAATGCCACTAATAAAATAATAATAATAATAATGATAGTAATAATAATAATAATAATAATAATAACAATAATAGTAAAAATAATAATAATAATAATAATAATAATAATAATAATAATAATAATAATAATAATAACATCGTAAAAATAACAGAACAATCTTCGCTATATACATTATTATTATCCTGTTGCAAAATATCCTCTTAACATTCATCGTTTGTCTCTCTATTCCCCCCCCCACCCACCACCAACAGGGTCGTCGACGATCGATGGACGGTGTGGTGAGGATGACCAGCAACGACCCTTATCTTCCCCGTCATCATCTCCTCCTTCCTCAGATCGGATCTCCTCTTCAGGGCGTCGTGGTCGAGGAAGACTCAACGGCCACCGTCACCACCTATCGCATCGTCACCGTCACCCCGAATCCTCAGAGGAGACAGATCCAGCTGACCGTCGTACCCTGCAACACGCATCTCCTGTCGCCATCTGGTGGTGAGCTCAGTGGCAGCGCAGCCATCGCCGCACTACGGACTAGCCCTCCTCCGCCCTACGAGTCCCTCTTTCCATCTGACGATCAGACGGTGGCTGTAAATGGAGGGCAGTCGGGAAACATCGGTTAGGAGGAGGAGGAGGAGGAGGAGGAGGAGAAGGAGGAGGAGTAGGAGGAGGAGGAGGAGGGGAGGAGGAGGAAGTGGACAGAACACAGAGGGGTGGAGTGGAACATAGGCAGCGTTCAAGGTAAAGTCTACGAGGGGGGAAGAAGGGGTTGAGACTGACTGCAGAGGGACAGAGATAGATAGCCACACAGAGAGAGATAAAGAGAGAGGGACAGAGAATGTGAGAAAGATAAAGGACAGAGAGAGAGAACGAGACAGAGACAATTAAACAGGGGCAGTAATAGAAGGAGACAGACGTGGAGAGAAAGTGGGAGCAAATGAGTGAGTGAATGAGATGAGTGAGTGAGAGACAGACAGACAGTGAGACAGACATACAGACAAAGATAGACATAAACAGAAATACAAACAGACAGAGACAGACAGACAGAGAGAGAAGGTTTGCTTATACACAATAGGCTTCACTGTTTCAGTAGATTGTCTTTTTACTGATCACTGACGCCCTTACTGGAGTTTGGTTTTGGCCACTGGTGCTTTGCGCGTTAGACATCATCATAATTGTTGTAACTCATTCTGATTATAATCATGTGTGTACATTGTGCAAATGCACACACACATACAGACTATAATATAGTATAATATTTTATATAAGTATTATTTTAAGAAGGATTTCTATGTGTATGTAAATGTGTATATCAACTTACCTACATATCGTTGAGTGGCCTGATATTAGAGAGACAAATGAAATTAAATTATTTATGAATTAAAAAACAAATTTGTGTTTTCTTCTGTGTTCTCTCCTTATACGCTAATCTCCAAATCCGAGTTAAATTTGCGAGAGTTTCGTACACAGAACCCGGAGAAAAAAGATCAATTTTTATCATTATGAAGTTGTATACGAACCTGATAATTTACTCAAGCCTGGATTATTCTTGGGAAGAGGGAAACGCTAAACACATCCATCATGGTTCAGTGTCCTTGAACCAAAACTCACCCAACAAATTAGTAAGCCCCTAAAATAATGAGAATGTCAATTGCACGCTTTTCCTTTTAAACTGAAATAAAAAATGTCTTGCAGGCTAATATTTAAGGATAAATAAGAGATAATGAAATAATTAATGAAACTGAAAGCGCGTGCAGCTGAGTTGAGTTAATCCGTCAGCAATTATTATTCATACAACGCACAATGTCAAGATCTGTTCAATAATTTCTCCTTGTTAGAAAACAAACCAGTTTAGACCCTGAGATAAACTTCAGTTTTCAGCGTTGCCGTAATTTTCTTTGGACGCCCGCAGATTTTTTTACAGGGGGCGGGCAAAGGCAAAGCACAAAGGTCAGGATAAAGTTTTGCGAGCAAGAGTTTGAAAAATTCGATGCAGGAAATGAAGAACATTGGACACTTTTCGTATAGGTTTCGTAAAATGTACATTATTCTCTGTTTCACTTTGTAGAGCACTTAGTAACCAATCATTAGTGCTGTGGCGCGAAGAAATGCATTTAAACCAAAATGTAATCGTTAAAAAAGGTGTCGATTTTCCATGGGGGCTGGGCAAGTGTCTCTCTGGCCCCTATATGTGCGGGCGCCCGCCGCCCATGGCCAGTTCTAATAATGGATACAGCGTTTAGCCGTTTTAAGGCCTAGGCACGCTAGGCCCGGGCCTAGGGCCCCGCGCTAAAGGGGGGCCCCGCGGTGACCCAAGAAAATAACACTACGTCAAGCATCAAATACATAAATTTATTTTAAAATTTTAAATTTCACTTTGATGCAAGCTACAAAATATGCTCTATATAATTTTTAAGACACTTAAATTTGAATCTTCTTTTAAACCAAACCATATCAATGACGTCATTTACATAAATCGTGCGTAAGTAGCCCAGCTAAAAGTTATCCGTACATTTCGAAGACTGTTTTCTTTATTTGGATTATAAATTTTATAATAGAAGGTAAACATCGTATCTTTTGTCAATATTATTGTCACCGACTACAATGTACACGTATAGGTCTATTAATTTAAGCGAACTATCAGACAACCTAAAGAGATGCGTAGGATTTATATGAGCGGTGCTGCTAAGAGAAAGAAGGAGGCAATTGAAATGGAAAGTGCGGCCAAACATCCAAAAGTCTCCTCTTTTTTCCAAAGTCAGAAAGCACAGTCTTCATTGGTGTCCGAAATTGAGACGCAAGATTCTCTGACTTCGTCGTACTCGTCTACTAATGACGTTGTCTATAACACAGATGAACAGTTAATATCACTGGAGGATGATGGCATACCACTACTAGTACTACCAGGCGAAAGTTCAGATGTTGTCACAACACCAACATTCGGAACAATATCCCAGGAATCAGATATAGGCCTACATGTAACTCATATAAATTTGGTGAAGTCGGCAGACTATCCAACTGATGCAGCGTTATGGAGTCCAATCACTGAAGAATTACGATCTTACTGGATTCGTAGAGGTCCTGCCAGTTGCCAGCATAAAGAGTCTGACTTCAGTGCGACTCAACGCATTTATGGGACTGGAGATAAGTTGCATAGGCGTTGCTTAACTGAATCCTCTTTCCGTCGTGAATTGCGAAATGGAGAATCAGTTTGTCGCGAGTGGCTGCTCTATTCTCCATCGCAGAAGTCTGTATATTGCTTTGTGTGTCGCTTGTTTTCAACAACCACCGGTACGATTAGTCATCAATCTGCACTCTGCACAACCGGCTTTAACGATTGGAAGAACATAGTGATGTGTCTCGGCGAACATGAAAATAGTGAGGTTCATAGAAAGTGCATGCTTATTTACGCCGAGCGTGTAAGGGAAGCTGGTCACATTGATACACAATTACTGAAGCAACTGAAAGTGGAACAGAAATATTGGCGTGAAGTCCTGAAACGAGTTTGTTTGTATGTGCACTTGTTATAGCGCCCCTTCAAGCTCTCTCTACTCAGAGGCGCTCCCGATGCAGAGCGGACACTGCATCGGAATTTCACGCCGAAGCGCTGAGCAATTGTGAGTGAAGGACTTGCCCAAGGTCCTTACGCGGGGAGGTGGATTCGAACCTCGGACCTTCCGGCTCCAAGGCGACGACGCCACCACTAGACCACCGCGCCCCACGAGTTGTGGCTGTAGTGAAGTTTTTAGCATCCAGAGGTTTATCCTTTAGAGGCGACAATCAGATTCTAGGTTCAAAGCACAATGGAAATTATTTGGGAAGCTTGGAATTACTTAGCACATTCGATCCATTTCTAAGTGAACATTTGAAGAGATTTGGCAATGCTGGAAAAGGTAACCCTTCCTATCTGTCAGCAACTGTATGCGAAGAGTTCATAGCATTGATGGGCAACAAAGTTGTCAGCTCAATCCTGTCCGAACTAAGACAAGCAAAGTATTTCTCTCTCAGTGTGGATTCTACCCCTGATGTGAGTCACACAGATCAATTGACATTTACCGTAAGATATGTGAAAGATTTGTCACCAGTGGAGCGGTTCTTAAGATTTATACCTATCCGTAATTAGATGGTTCTGACAGTCAGGGAATTTAAGCTGTGAAACAGACATTTACTCATTATTAGTCTTACTTTCAAATTGTATATAACAAATTATCAGCAGTTGTAAGTATTTTAACGTACTGGCATGTTAAACTTAACCTTATTTTGCACTTGTGGAAAAATTGCTGTGTCAGCTGAGTTAGCAGTTTAGAACTATATTAGGCCTAATAACTGTAGCAAAATGCCAGATATGCACCAGGAATGCATTAGAGCAATACTCTATAATTAGCTGAGCCTGAGAGATTGAGTCGGAAATCGGGTCACTTTTATAAATAGCGTTAGGATTTGTGCCTAGGCCCTAGGGCCCCCAAACTTCTTAAAACGGCCCTGGCCTAGGGCCCCAAACTTCTTAAAACGGCCCTGCACGGTTTACTGGTCATTAGAACACAAGGCAATCCTTACAGAAACTGCTACAGCCTACAGGGCCGACTATGCGACTCAGACTTGAATTGTTCACTGTTCATTATTCTGTTGTGAGCAATAACATCGGATGTGACTTTAGTAGGCAAATCCTGTTTTCTTGCAAGTCGCATCATTCATGTACGTCCTTTGAAATGAACCATGAAGTGGCGTTGAAGTGTACAAGTTTACTCCATCGTTCAGCTGCCCCTGATCAGCGCATTCGCCTACATTCGGGTGGACTTCCCTTGTACCCGGGTTACAGTGAGCCACTCCAGGGCCAGGGGTGTAGTTACCCTGGGCCTGAATCGGTGGGAAATGCCGCAACTGGTGGCAGCAGAAATCTAGGGGGTTTCTAATCGCGCTGTACGGGTGTGCGGGTGCTGTCAGGTCGAGACCTTTCTCCGACAGTAGCAGATCATCAGAAGACACGTGTTTTGACGACGTGTGCATCTCGCGGTCGCCACGGTAGACCGCGTAACCTTGACGACCGTCGTCATGGCGACAACAGTCCCCGACGTATCCCATGGCAACAGCATCCGCCGAGTCTTTGACGGCGTCCAGGTAAGAGAGATCGATGTGCGAAGGGTATTGAGACCCCGGTCTTCCTTGACCCTGCTGAGGGGAGTCGAGGGTCCTGAGGGGGACAGAGAAGAGGGCACCGGGGTCACAGACGAAGCGGTAGACGTACCGTTCTCCTGCCACCTTCTGCATGATTCCCTTCTCGTAGTAGTAGCGCAGTGATCGGCTCAACTTGTCGTAGTTCATCGCTGGTCGGTTCTTCTGTATGCCCCAACGACGCGCCACCTAACGAATGACAAAGCAATCATAGGTTGAGATTATGCTGCCACCTACCGAATGACGAGATAACGATAGAACAACATACATCTCGCCAATCCAGGTGATCCAAGTCCTGAGCATTTCCATATAGAGGGGCCACAATGACATGTGGGCCTACACAAGGGGCCGGGGCCACTCCACTCTTTTCCTTCAGAATC